>NDXB01016890.1:0-60736 GCA_002631895.1 Agapornis roseicollis
AAGAAAGGGGGGGTTGAGTGAGTGAACAAGCTGCGTGGTTGGTTGGGTTTAAACCACGACAGTCCCACACCACCATTCTTTGTCTTGCATGAATAAATCTGTAACACAATGAGGTACTGAGAAAAAGGTTTCTTCCGGAAGAAAAGTCACAAAGAAAAATGATTACAACGGATGTCCCAGGAAACAATTAAAGCCATCAGCAAAACAAAACACGGAGAGGTTCATTTCATCTGGCTTACACGCTCGGAAGCAGTTTCCTTAAAAACATTCTCAAACTCACCAACCAGCCAAAGGAGGTGAACTTAGAAATTTAAACTGGACATCAAGGTCTCCCTTGGGAAGACACCTATTCCTCTCCACTGGCAATAGGTGAGAATGCAAGTACTTCACCTTGAGAGAGTGCATATATTGCTCATTTGAACATTTATGTGAGAAACTTTGCATTTAAGGCTTCAGAGTTGCAGTAAAAAGTGACAGACACCTACCTAAAATTATCTACACATACCCATCTTAAATGGAATTAAATCAATAAAATAATAAGGAATAACAGGACAAAAGAGAAATTTTCAAAGGAAATTCACATTTCTTTAAAGCAATTCTGTATTCTCTCACTTTGAAAGTGTCCTGCAAACTATGAGTCCTTTTGTAATATGAATGACTGTACACAGAAAGCATAGTCAAAGAGCTAAAAGTAACATCAGGTAACAAATAGATAACCATAACAAACAGATGGCTGTGATCACCCAAATGAAAATGAGATCAAGTTAGAAAGTTTAAAACATTCCAAATAAAACAATGTTTTCTACATATTTGTTGGTAGGCCTAAAGATAAGACAAAGATTCTCCAAGATTTAAGTAATATCTTCACACTCCACAAAAGCACAGATGCTGGTCTGAGAGCTTTCCTCCTAGCACATTCAATACCTAATCCAGTTTTCCCTTGAAATAAATTGGAAACCAAGCCATAATCACTCTCTGACTGAGGAGACTACAGAATCGATCTCTACATTACATCCTTAAGGGAGAATGCAATTCCTTTCATCTATAGTTTACCGTTACATGAATTTCATCTAAGTTAAGGAAAAACATTATTTATTTATTGTCAAGTACATAGAATTAATTGCAGAATAAGACCATTTAATCCATCCTGTTGCTCAACAGCTTCGTGGATATGTAAGTGGTAAAATACAGTAGATAGTTACAAGACAGCTGCCCATCTTGGGGATTCCCACATGAAAATAAGCTCCAGCTCAGTTCAGGAATAAGTGACATAGAGAAGTGGGAAATTCTGAAATAATAGAAAAATCCTTGTGTAGGAAACGTGCAAATCTCTCTTAAACTTTTTGTTTCCACATTGCTGTCAGTGAAACAAACAAACCAAATTTAAGAGATGAATCTGATGTGGTTTCAGGCTAATTCCAAACCACATCCCTTTGCAGTACAATCTAGAGAGCTTGTAGAAGCCAGTGGAAAAGCTCTACTTGCTTCAAATCAGAAACACTAGTGACCATTAGACAGTCACCCAACTGGAAAAGAATAGTTTAAGACATACTGGGTGCCATGGGCAAGCAGGCATCAAGAAACTCATTTGCATCTTTGCTATTGCTTGAGCCAGTACCTTCAGAAACGTACATTTCTGTGCTGCTTTCATTTAGTTTCTTTTCTCCTTTTTCTCTTTTTTTTTTAACTTAGAGTATAAGCAACTAACTGCTGTCAGACATCCTTCATCTATGTATGGCATAGGCGTGTCCTCTATATGCATGGGAAAAACAAAGCAGTGGATTCACTCAACCCAGTTCTTCCCTTTGCATTAGTTTTATATTGACATTTACTGCATGTCCTGGGGTCAGCAGTAGCAGTCATTTTTTTTCCTTCTTAGTAGCTGGTGCAGCACTGTGTTTTTGATTTTCGGCCTGGGAACAGCACTGATAACACCGATGTTTTTAGCTGTTATGTTTAATGTTCAAATGTTTAGTCTGACCAAAGACTTTGTCAGTCTCATGCTCTGCCAGGGAGGAGGGGAAGCTAGGAGGAAGCAGAGATAGGACACCTGACCCAAACTGACCAAAGAGGTATTCCATACACAGCACATCATGCCCAGGATGTAACTGAGAGTTACCTGGAAGGGCTAGGGCACTGCGGAGTTGGACTAGGTATCGGTTGGTGCTCAGTCAGACTGGGTGTTATTGGTCGGCGGGTGGTGAGCGGTTTTATTCTCTTCCCTTGTTATTTCCTTTATCATTATTATTATTGGTGGTAGCAGCAGTGATTTGTGTTATACCTTAGTTACTGAACTGTCCTTATCTCAACCCATGGGAGTTGCATTCTTTTGATTCTCCTCCTCATCCCTCTGGGAGCAGGGGGAGGGCAAGAAGGAGGGGGGGGTGTGAGAAAGAGAGACCCTGTGGCTGACTGGGTTTAAACCACAACACTGCAACAATATCAGTTTGGGCATATTATAAGCAAAAAACCCCTGCAACCATAATCTTTCAGCTGATTTATGCTGGGAAACACAGCAGCGTAGTCTGCCCATTCAGAACAACATGAAACCAGAAAGGATTAGCCTTGGGAAAATCTTGAAGGCATTCAGCAAAGTAGAGTATCATCCTGAAGAGAATCTCTAAACAAACCCAGCCTGTGATACAAAACATCCTCAGATGAAACACACACACAACAACAACAAGCAACAAGTCAAAGGACCACAAAAAATGTGACTGCAATCCCTAAGAAGAAGGACCAAGTCCCAGTAAATAAAAGAGCAAATGCAGCATCGTTAAACTTNTATCCTGAAGAGAATCTCTAAACAAACCTCTGACCCAGCCTGCGATACAAAACATCCTCAGATGAAACACACACACAACAACAACAAGCAACAAGTCAAAGGACCACAAAAAATGTGACTGCAATCCCTAAGAAGAAGGACCAAGTCCCAGTAAATAAAAGAGCAAATGCAGCATCGTTAAACTTTAATTATGTTTGGCTCCCTCAAAACAGATGCTCAGAGGCAGATTTCTCTTTTACCCACTAATGACTGTCATACACAATCACGTCACTGATTTCAGAGGGCTGCAGGGTTCGCACGCCTGCAGGCAAAACTGACAAGATACAACTAAAGAATATTCACAAAACCCAACATCCTGCTTCGTCCAACAGGGATACTCAGATACTGCAATGGACATAACAGAACCAGACTGTGCCATGCTGTTTCCAGAAGAAGAATAGCGTTCAGACTCTGCTGGTGCTTGTTTACAGTCTCTTCATGTACAAGCAATGTCCTGCCTGACTATGGCTTGGGAAGCCACAGTGTGTTCCTCCCCTTCACTCTCTGGTCCATGTTGCTGGATCGTTGCATGCTGCTGAAAGGGGAACAGGAGGCCGTGATATCAGAAGTCAGACAGAGATAGGCAGAGGGTCCACAGGAAGAGGTACATCACAAACACGTGCAGGGGAAGGCAATTCTTTGGGAAGTCATATATACCTTGGGTACTTATTTCACATTGGCTCAGAGTGAACTCCCTCCCCAGAAATTTAAGAGTCTAATTACTTCAGATACGAGCTGCATAAGCAGCCCTTGGTCAACTTCAACTATTTGTTGTAAGATCTACAAAGAATGAGATGGAAATGTTCATTCCTCAGTCTGAGGCTGTGTTTCTCAAGCTTAGGTCTTCCCATCTTAGATGAGAACACATCAAAATGGAGCTTGAGTCTGGTGTGCTGCAGCACCGTGTTCATGAATCTCATTTAATCCAATTTTATCAAAAGCAGCTTCTTGTTTTTACAGCTTAAACAGAAAAGGAAGAGGAAACAAAAGCAAAATCTTCTGTCCCTTTTCTTAATTTCTGAGGGTGGGCAGAGCTTCGGTGTGAAAAACGGGGCTAACACACCAATTCTCACATGCACATAAGGGTCGCCACTGATGTTAAGCATGTTCTTCAACTAAAAAGTAGGGATCCCATCTGTGTATTGCAGCTCTGCCCCCCGCATCATTTTTCTTCCTATAAGGCACTAAATCACACCCAGCACTGATATGACAAAGCCAGTGCCACCATTTCCGAGGTGAAAGCAGAGCCTGAATTTTGCATGCCAGCCCCAGGTAATAGAAGAAGGGTTGCTCACTAGCCTGCCCAAGCTGTAGCAGAAGAGTATGCTTCCACTTCTATCCTTCCCTTACCCATTTCCCTCTATGATCCCACTGTGCAGCCACCACGTGGGTTTCCCCAAAGGGAAAATGCTCACTTTTTGAGGAGCAGCAGAAAACCTAAGGTTCTGCTTCAGAAATAGCACCAGTACCCCTTGTCCATAGATAACCCATCCCTTCTGCTTCAAGCTCCCTATAGCTGTACCAGAACACAGCAGAAAAAAAAAACCCAAACCAATCAAAACCCCCCCAAAAAACCCAAAAAAATCCCACCAAACAAACCAACCAACCAACCTCCCAAAAAAAGAAAAAGAAACATTAACAATTCATCCAAGTCTGTAGAACCCAAGTCTCCATCTGACCTGATGGAGAAAAAGAAATAAAGAGAAATAAAACTTTCTAGAAGGCATTGGAATGCATGAGTCATGACTGAGGAAATACCACTGGGTCACGTCTGCCTCCAGAATGAACTGGCACCTTTCAGTGAAAGGTACAGTACACCTTGGGTCATGAAAATCCTTACCCATTACTTGGAATCAAGCCACAGCTGCCAATTGATCTTGGCCTATGAAGGCTCCAAAAGGGGTGGGCTTTGATCCAGAATCTGCTCACATGCAGAAAATAGTACTAAAATATGCCAGTCAGGATCTGTGTCACAACAAGATCTGTGTTACAAATCTGATTATTTGCACAATGAAGCAGGAAAAAGAGGAAAAGTAGAACTAATTTTCTTTATGGACCTTAAACCTTCCCTCTGTTTCATATGTTAAGTTCCTTCTTGCTTTATCTTATCTGCTTTGATTCTAAGCTCTTAAGTGTTCTCTGCACTTTTTAGTGTCCATCAAAAGACCAGCTGATGAGTTTCTGAAGGACTGCCAGCGTTTAGCTCACCCCTAATTCCAAAGCTTCCTTGATCTGTAATAAAATAGTGACATTCTGAGGTTGATTTTGAATCATTTTCATCTATAGCTTGTTTTGCCAGTCCTAAGGAACCAGTGGCTTCACAACACCAAACAACTCAAAATCTAGCAAGCTGTTCTCCTACTTCTGTTAGAAGAATAACTCCTATAGGTTTTTCACTTTAGATCAGCCAAAGGCTGATGTTGAACGCTTTTCACAAAGAAGTTCAAATACAAGGGCATGCTCACTCTCTTCAGAAAACACCATCTACAGACTACAGCAGGTGAAAGGTTCTTATTATAGAAGGTAAGTATCACATCAGTTATTTGCACCATTGTCTTCTCCTGGAGCTAAACTAGAAGAGAAAGAAAATGGCCATTCCCCAAAAGACTTAGAATCATAGAATAGTACGGGTTGGAAAGGACCTTAAGATCATCCAGTTCCAACCCCCCTGCCATAAGCAGGGACACCTCACACTAAACCATGGCACCCAAGGCTTCATCCAACCTGGCCTTGAACACTGCCAGGGATGGAGCACTCACAACTTCCTTGTGCAACCCATTGCAGTGCCTCACCACCCTAACAGGGAAGAATTTCTTCCTTANCACTTAGAATCGTAGAATAGTACGGGTTGGAAAGGACCTTAAGATCATCCAGTTCCAACCCCCTGCCATAAGCAGGGACACCTCACACTAAACCATGCCACCCAAGGCTTCATCCAACCTGGCCTTGAACACTGCCAGGGATGGAGCACTCACAACTTCCTTGTGCAACCCATTGCAGTGCCTCACCACCCTAACAGGGAAGAATTTCTTCCTTAGATCTAATCTAAACCTCTTCTGTTTAAGCAATCAGCCTTACGATCAGGCAGTAAAGACCACCAGAAAGCTAATATCCCCATCTTATTCAGGTTGGGTGTGCTGAAGAAAAAAATCATACTGAGGAACTAGAGCAAAGGCTGCCTGCGATGTTGGGCATCTCAATATACAAAGGATGTCAGACTATTAGATTACGTCCAGAAGAGGGCAACCAAGATGGAAAGGTCTTGAGAGCAAGACTTTGGAGGAGCAGCTGAGGTCACTTGGTTTGTTCAGCTTGGAGAAGGTTGAAGGGTGACCTCATGGCAGTCTACAACTTTCTCAAGGTGGGCAGCTGATCCCTCTCTGGAGACCAGTGACAGGATCACAGAATCCTAAGGGTTGGAAGGGGCCTCGAAAGCTCATCCAGTCCAACCCCCCTGTGAGAGCAGGGTAACCTTGAGTGCATCACACAGGAACTTGTCCTTGAATATCTCCAATGCAGGAGACTCCACAGTCCCCCTGGGCAACCTGTTCAGTGCTCTGGCACTCTCACAGGAAAGAAGTTCCTCCTGATGTTCACATGGAACCTCCTATGCTCCAGTTTACACCCATTGCCCCTTGTCCTATCCCTGGACATCACTGGAAAGAACCTGGCTCCATCATCCTGACACTCACCCTTTGCATATTTGTAAGCATTGATGAGGTCACCCCTCATTCTCCTCTTCTCCAAGCTAAAGAGACCCAGCTCCCTCAGCCTCTCCTCATAAGGGAGCTGTTCCACTCCCTTCATCAGCTTTGTGGCTCTGTGCTGGACTCTTTCAAGCAATTCCCTGTCCTTCTTGAACTGAGGGGCCCAGAACTGGACACAAGATTCCAGATGCAGCCTCACCAAGGCAGAGAAGAGGGGGAGGAGAACCTCTCTTGACCTACTAACCACAGCCTTTCCAATGCACCCTAGAATGCCACAGGACACGGGGAAATGGAATGAAGCTGCGTCAGGCATGTTCAGATTAGACCTTAGAAAAAGACTCCTCACTGAGAGGGTTGTTGGTTGCTAGCACACGTTTGCTAACAAATTGGTCACTGCACCGAGCCTGTCAGAGTTCAAGAAGCACCTGGACAATGCTCTCAGTCATATGGTTTACTTTTAGGTAGTCCTGCAAGGAAGAGGGATTTGGATTCAATGATCCCTATGGGTCCTCCCAACTTGAGGTATTCTGTGATACTATTATCTGTGCTTCAGTCACATTTCATTTTGTATCCTTTCTCCCATCTCATCTCTCCTTCTCTGTTCCCATTACATTTCTATTTTCCTCTCAGTTTTTTCACTTGGCTCTATTTCCCCTTTTATCACCCTAGTTCCTCTACTTAATACTTTTCCTCCAGCCTTTGATACACCAAAATTACTTAGACCATGAGTAATTTTGATCAAAGGTCTTCCTGGCATTCTGAGACTGAGAAATGCACAGCTGATCCCTGTTGATCTCTAGTTATGACAGTGGAAAAAGCAAGAAAATGCAGCACTGGCATCTGCTAACTCTACTTGGGCATCTAGAGACAGAACAAGATGAACCAAGTAGGAGCTGCCAGCCTTAAAATACTATCTGATCCATGTTATTTTCATTTTAGGCCTTCATTAAAGCCTGTAATTTAGATGATGACATGTTTCTTTCCTTTGCAGAAATGCAAACGAGATCTTTTGCACATGAAAAGCTTGACATTGATGTAGTAAATTACAGGGATACTGATGTACTCTACTTTCTCAAAGGTTACTGTGATCTTTTGTTGATTAAGAGAGCTGATGTTGCCAAGATAAATGCTTCAGTTGCTATTAACAACATCTCTCAGTGAAAAAACAAAGATCTTACACAAAGTGCTGAATAAGATAAGGAAAGGATACTAATAAATCTCCATTCTTTTACTGACTGTCCTTTATTTGCCTGGCTTTGCCTCTAATTTGAAGGACATTAAAAAGAACCGTCAAAAATAAGATGCACCCAGGATGCTATTAAGCTCCTATGTAGCTCAAGTCATTGCTTGGAAGAGAATGGTGCAGCTACCTGACACACGGTAGGTGGACAATAAACAGGCAGCGACTATGGAACACATCTTGAGAGGATCACTGACAGGTTGACAGCTTTTAGACATATATGGATGTATATATGGGAATATAGTTACACTAGTTTTCTATACAGATGTGGAGAAAAAGATGAAACGCCCCCAAACCAGTGTTCAGTGGGCGGAATACTCCAATACCTGTGATTTGCTAATATTTCATTTTTTTGCTCCCTATAGCAGATATAATAATGGGAATAATGATTCTAGTTAAATACAAGTTAAATACAAGTTAAATACAAGGATCTCTCAAGAACTATGAAAATAAATAATAAGGTCTTGATCAAATCCTAAGAATAAAGGAATGGGAGAAAGGCAAAGATAGCAATGAGACAGAGCTACAGGTAGAAAATCACAGTCACCAGCAGTCCACTCATTGCCCAGTACTTTGCCAACTTTAAAAAAGGATGGTTTTCAGAATGTATTCTGGGAAAATACAGTAAAGCAACTTAGTTATATGTGAGAACTAAATGCTAGGTTGAGGGGATATATGGGAAAAGGTATCCCTGAAATCTAAGTGGATAATGGAAGAGATCATTGTAGGCTAGCTGCAACTAAGAGACAATGTGATTTTGAAAGGAAACATAATGATGGACGAGATGGTTGACACAAGGGTTTACTTGTGATATAAACAGTCCTCATTTGAAAGCAAGATGCTAATCACGACAGACAAAAGGCCAGAGACTAGATAAAGAAACAAGCTATTGTTTTTCTCTTACTCATTTCAGATTTCCAAATCCTCATACCACTCTGTTTCCTCTCCATCCAGCCGAAGAGCAGAGTGCTCATGAGTCAGTTGTTATTTCCTTGGCTTGTATTTTTCGCTCCATAGGTCTGTACAAGGCTCATTTGCCTTGTACTTATGTACTCTGCTGCCTCTGAGCAGTTTGTGGGCACTGCAATCAGTTTGCCTACTCCACAGCAGAAGCAGCTATCACCAAAGCACCCCCAACATTGCCTGGAACACAGCGATAGCGAGTGGATTTACATCTGCCTCTGATCCCTGTGTATTTTGGTTTTTTTTCTTTTCAACTCTACTATGCATCTTCAGCACATGCTGATTTTTATACAAACACTGTTTTTGCTTGGACATGCAGGCAAGGCATGTGTTTATTCCCACTGATGCTTTATGGCTACCCTCAGCATCAAGCACTCAGTGCTCACAGACAAAGATGTGGACCTGGGAGCAAAAGTATTGCAAGCACCCTTTCTCCTGGGCTCCCCTTTAGCTCTTCAGATAGAGGCACTTCTGCTCTGGCAGATGCAGGCAGCTGTGCTGGTGGCCAGCTGCAGATGGAGAGCAGAACAGTGCCACCCTGCACCCACTCCTCCTCAGCACTCGGGGGCCACTGCTCTGCCCCGGACACAGGAACAGGAGCCATCTGCTCCCACACACTGGCAATATGGCCAGGGCTAACCCTGTCCTTAAGTGGCAATGAGGTCACTCTCTTGCTGTGGGGCTTTCTCAGCAGGGAGGAAAACGTGCACAGACTCCTACTGGTAGGCATCAGGTTTACATGATGTGAAGGCACACATGCCCTTACCACTGTTTTGCCTCCTGCCTTTTAACAGCAATTGTTCCCATCAAACTGTCTCTTTGTGAATTTGTCACATTTTCCACAGAGCAGATTTGGAGTCTGTCTGTGCAGCTTCTGTGAAACAAAAAACAAAGCCAAACCCATCGAATTCTGGAGGATGCAGGGTTTTGATGATGGTTACCATAACATAAAGCCAGTGCACAGCCTGCAGTTGAATTTGGACCCACAAAAGTAAAGGTAGCCTAGATTTTGTGCAAAATGAATGTTCCTAGAAAAAAATGGTAGCACATTTGAAAGATGAATTCCCTGAAGCACTGGTTCCAGCAATCCCCAGACTCAGAAAAGCAAGTCTGCTTTATGATTATATATGCTTTTATGATTAGAAGGAAAAATGGAAGTGGGAGGAAAAAAAAGCCCAAACATGCAGACTGTTGTTCTGGAAGCTATAATCTGGTGCCTTCAGGGAAATGTAGAGCTCTGCTACTGATGGACCAGTGGGAACAACATCAGGAGGTACATGCTCATGTACAGGATCCTGTACATGACATGCACACAGGACATAAGTTACTGAATAAATACATCCCTCAGCTGTTCTAAGAGACAAGCACCCAACTTACTTGGTACTAGCTGATGCAGTGGACAGGCGAGAAACAGTACCATCACACAGAGGCATGGCAGAGGATGGTCAAATGGTGACAGAGATACTCAAGCATTGCCACGTAACTTGGAAATTAGATGCAAGAGTGCATCACCACATTAAAACAAGATGGCAAGAGCAGATTCAAAGCCTTCCATAATGAGATGAGACAAAAGAGCCTAAATGTTTCTTTGCAGATCCAAGGTCACCCTAAAAACACCATCGACATTAAGTTTATAAGCACACATACTGTTTCCCATATACTTCAGAAACAAACCAATAGGTGACACCCTAAGTGACCAGCAAGTCCCAGTTAGGAACACTGACCGAAAGTCAGCCTGATTACAGTTTCCCTTTGTATCAGCCACTGCACCAGACATCTCTGAGAGCCAGCTGCGAAAGGGCAATTACCAATGATAAGGCTGAGAGTAGTAGATTGGTCACACAAGGGATGATTGCTCTCATCTCCAAGCCAAAAATACAGCTCCTGCTGTGAGAGGCTTTTCCTGTGTGGTTCCCTCCATAGCCCTGAGGGGAACAAAAGCAGAGACAAGAAGGAAAAACAGAGTGCAACATCCTTGGCCCCAAATACTGTGTCTATATGGGTTACTTGTGCTTGCCTTCCTGTTTATCTGGGATTGTCCCACTTCACCTCCAAAAGCAGACCACAGATTATTCCTGTTAACTTTCCTGACTTACTGCTTTGTTTGCAAGTGGCCTACTGTCAGACACTGTTTTACTTTAATAAAGATTTAGTGACTCAACACAACCACTTTCATGCCCACATTTCCGGGAATGCAAAGCTGGGACATTAGAGCTCAAGCATTTGTTTCTTGGCTATAAAAGAGAAAATATTTATAGGTTTGGTTTTTTTCTTCTCAGTGTTTCCAAACAAGACAGGAAAGCAACCTGTAATTGTGGCTTCTTTAAACATTCGCTCAACTATGAATGCACTCAGCCTTTTTTACAGTAAATATCACTTGCTTACATGCAAGATAATTACTCATTGCAGAGCCAGTAATAAAATCAGGGAACAAAATGGCATCAGAAGACAAGATTCAGTATGTTCCTGCTTGGAGAGCTCCATCCCATTTTGGTACAACTTCACCCAGAGAAGAAACGTGCTTTCATCTGGTAAGGATGTGGCCTTTACCTTACCTCTTCTATTAAATGAACAGAAGTGGGGGAACCCTCAAGTCAAGCACTAGATTCTAAACCACGCAGGAAGTGCTGACAGAGCTACTTTACTTGTGCCTTAGTATTTTTCAAGCAACTGATTCTAACAATAAATTGCTAACCATGCAACAGCATGAACGCTGTGGTTATTCTCATGCCAGTGACCGAGAAGAGGTAAATAAGTGTGACAGCTGCAGCATCTTGTCTGTTGTCACCACTCTGCTCCTCCTGCAAGCCAGGCAGTGAATAGGATGGCTACTAGGACTGACAGGAGCAGAGTATGATCCTCAGGCAGAGTTATACATGAGTTGTATTACTCTTAAACCGGTGCTGGGTTTTGCTGTCAAAATCAGCACCCAAAGATGGTGCCTATTTTCTTGGGAAGAGCACATCCTGTTCTGAGAGCTGGCCAAGCTTTTACTGAGCTGGTACAGAGTCTGACAGTCCCAGTCTTCCAAACTTCAGTAAAGAGCTCTTAGGCTGCGAGATTCACTTTGAAGGAAACTACACCATAGATAAAAATAACAATAACAATAAAAATATAGAAGCAGTAAGTCACTGCTAGATGTAGTAGTTAGATAAAACCCCTGAAACACAGCAGAAGCCACCCATGGTGACAGACACAGCCATTTTGTCTTTGGTTGCCACTCTAAGCATACGTGCCTATGCTTGCCCAGTCCAGATACACAGCAGCTTGCTGTTACAGTCCTGAAGACTGAGTGCAAGGCACCATAGATGATCACAGAGTTTGGGTGCAAGGTGTGTAATTTCTCACCAAATTGACAACATAGAATCAGAATCATAGAATAGTTAGGGTTGGAAGATCATCCTCAAGATCATCCAGTTCCAACCCCGCTGCCATAGGCAGGGACACCTCACACCAAACCATGTCACCACCCAAGGCTTCATCCAACCTGGCCTTGAACACTGCCAGGAATGGAGCACTCACAACCTCCCTGGCCAACCCATTCCAGTGCCTCAGCACCCTCACAGCAAAGAATTTCTTCCTTAGATCCAATCTAAACCTCCCCTCTTTAAGTTTGAACCCGTTACCCCTTGTCCTGTCACTACAGTCCCTAATGAAGAGTCCCTCCCCAGCATCCCTATAGGCCCCCTTCAGATACTGGAAGCTGCTATGAGGTCTCCATGCAGCCTTCTCTTTTCCAGGCTGAACAGCCCCAACTTTCCCAGCCTGTCTTCATATGGGAGATGCTCCAGTCCCTGCTCATCCTCATGGCCTCCTCTGGACTTGTTCCAACAGCTCCATGTCCTTTTTATGTCGAGGACACCAGAACTGCACACAATGCTCCAGGTGAGGTCTCACTGTTTATATTCTGGGGATCCAGGTAACTCTAGAGTAAGTATGGAGATGCACACATACCCTATATGCTAGATATTTCTGTAAAAAAAGGATACCATGGATGTGGTAGAATCCAGTTGAGTTACCCTCATAGCCTGTGTGCTATAGAAGGCATGGGTGCTTATTTTTAATTACAAAAGCTAACACTAAAAAAGTATTGAGCCTGTTTGTATCGATGAAATTACTCTTGCCTAGGCAAGAGTAAACTTA
Source organism: Agapornis roseicollis (assembly GCA_002631895.1). Classification (NCBI taxonomy): domain Eukaryota; kingdom Metazoa; phylum Chordata; class Aves; order Psittaciformes; family Psittacidae; genus Agapornis; species Agapornis roseicollis. The sequence goes on from NDXB01016890.1 coordinate 12,875, forward strand.
TTGAGTAAAACCATGATTAGTTTTCTAATGGCAAAGATCAGATGGCAAGACGAGACCAACTTTCATTTCAGAACAGACCCTCCTAATTCCATTTATTCTTCTCTAGAAGTGAATTTAAGACTTCTAATAACTGTTAGATTTACCATTTATAAAGCACAGTTGTAAGAGAAGTCAGGAGGTGCATGCCTCTTCTCACACTTCAAAAGATCACAAGAGAAATGGGTTGCAAAATAACCCAGAGAACAAGGGAGAGATAGCAGAGCAATTCAGTTTCTTCTGATTCTGCTCCATGTCTATGGGAAACGCCAGCGAACGCACCAGGAGAATAAAACATCTGCCACTCCAACAACAAATGAGTGCAGGATTTCACTGCCTTGCCCACCTGCACTATTTTGCATCACGCTCAATCAGATGGCTCAGAGGCCAACACAGAATGAAACGTTTCACACGCTGGATCCTCTTACAGAACGGGAATCATTTGCTGTGCCTTAATGTTAATAACCACATATTTGATAAAAGCTTTCCTCCAAAGCTGTGGAGGGAAAGATACTGTAGGACAGGCAAAGAGAAGGAGGGCGTTTTCAGTATTATTCCCTGAGTTGGCTGCTGGGCTCAGCATCTAAAGAGAATTGAGAACTCTTCACAATGAAGTTATACGCTGCTCTTCCGCTCCAGCTGGACAGCAACAAAACCACAGAGCAGAGGGGGTGACATTTCCACTCCTAGGGGTTGAGATCCTACGTCTAACTCTGCTCAACTTTTACTAACCTGCATCCCAGTAAAGGCTATGCAGACATACTAACATGCTTCTGTCTTTAGTAATACAACTGAGAAAGCTTCTGCCACATTGCTGTCACTTTCAGGGACTTTAGTTTGCTGCTCTGTTCCAATTGCATCTCCTGCCTGTGAACACAAGAAACATTTACGCTTCGGTTCCCATCTTCCAGATCTCAGCTTAAATCTCCATGAAACTTGGACTTCAGCTAGTGCAACTATAGCATCTGAAATAATTTACAGAAGGTAAAGGTGTTGGATAGGAGATCCATAGGAAGAAGATACTCAAAAAGAACTGCATACCTGAGTTGGAAGGAAAACATTTCAGACATGCATACACCAGAAAAGCTGAGACAAAACCTCTGAGAAAGTCCATAAAGACTTAGATGGTAAAGACTTAGAGGAAGGTAAGGCAGAAAGACTAAAGGAGTAACTCAATTTATTTTGAGTGGAGCTCAAGTGCTTTGCTACTTACTGCAGATTATCAACACAATTATATACTTCATTTAAACAGAGGTGTCATTGAGAGAATTAGTCACATACTTTAAGCACACACGTAAATTGAGAGCTGAGATAATTTGTGACCACCTGCACCTTCANGGAGCTCAAGTGCTTTGCTACTTACTGCAGATTATCAACACACTTAATTATATACTTCATTTAAACAGAGGTGTCATTGAGAGAATTAGTCACATACTTTAAGCACACATGTAAATTGAGAGCTGAGATAATTTGTGACCACCTGCACCTTCAGAGTTTCAAAACTTTATATTTTAATATATTTGCTTCCTCATGAGTTTGACTGTTACTTTTTTTTTTCTCCAGATATACACCTCAACACCTCTATGCATCAACCAGAGAGGGATATGGCTGTTCTTTCTCCTTCCATACAGCGACTCTGTGGGGCTGGTAGCTTTATCAGTCACAGAATCCAGCACATAGAATCATAGAACAGTTAGGGTTGGAAAGGACCTTAACATCATCCAGTTCCAACCCCCCTGCCATAAGCAGGGACACCTCACACTAAACCATGCCACCCAAGGCCTCGTTCAGCCTGGCCTTGAGCACTGCCAGGGATGGAGCACTCACAACCTCCCTGGCCAACCCATTCCAGTGCCTCAGCACCCTCACAGCAAAGAATTTCTTCCTTAGGTCCAATCTAAACCTCCCCTGTTTAAGTTTGAACCCGTTACCCCTTGTCCTGTCACTACAGTCCCTAATGAAGAGTCCCTCCCCAGCATCCCTATAGGCCCCTTTCAGATACTGGAAGGGTGCTTCCCCCATTTTGCAAATACTCATCCAGTTGTTTTGGCAGGAGAAATAAAAGCCACAGCAGAAGCCAGCTTTGCTTGGAAGACTGGTTTTGTTTTAGCCAGGCGCAGCTCACTCCTAGGCTGCTCTGCCTTCCTTAAACATTGAAAGGCTTGGAAGCAAAATTACAACAAACTGAACCAGATGAGGTTAAAAGCTTTTTCAAATCATTTTTTTAAACATTTCCAAAGTGGGGATAATCACTTTGCAAAACACAAGGAATTTGCCCCTTATCCAACAACCTGCTGCAAAGGGGCTCTGAGCTGTTCGAAAGCCACTGTGACATTAATGTTTTCTAATCAGCTGCTGCTTGGCAGGTTTTGGTTCTGGCAGCTATAAGGAGCGTGGAATTCAGCTTTCAGAAGATTCAGCCTCAGAGTTTGTGTCATTTCAAACAGCCGGTACTGTGAGACAGACCTGAAAGCATCATGTGGGTGTGCAAGCCGGTGAGAGAAAGAGTGCGCAGAGACTGCTGCTCACAGCATCAGTGCTGGCTGCCATGTATGCACCATGCAGTCATCTTAGCAGGGTGAGATCTTCCACCCTCTGTTGGCTCTGCTCCCTGTAATCCTTCCAAAGGTGCATTCAGTCAGTGTTCAGCACTCCTGGTCTTGGCATCACAACTGGCCATGGGTTTTCCTCCTGTTCAGTGCTCAGTGTAGGGACAGGTATTGTACTTCAGTACCAGAGGGGACAGGAGAGCACACCTGGCTGCTCAGCACCTTCAGAATAGAGCTCACACATTTCATTCTGACTCTTTTTTGTTCTGAAGCGCTAACAACTTGCATTTGCAGTGTCAGCATCATGTTTGCCAAAGGCTCCCATGCTACTCCATGGAAATGGAGCAACTCCTGACATATCCACTGGCAGGAGATGTAGATTGAGCCACTGATGGAGGACGCTGCTATCAGCAGTTTACAACCAATTTTCAAGAACTGTCCTTTCACACTTGAGCGTATTATCCACTGAAAGAGAACCATCACTATTTCAAAAGAGGCCTTTCAAACTCATCACCCCTGTTAACAGTGGAAGGGATTAACACTAATCCTGTTTAGGATACTGCACTCAAACCAAGAAGCATGTGGAAACAACAGAGGACTCCAACAGACCTCACTGGCTTAGGCAGACAATAGCATTCATAAGAGAAAATATCTTCAAGGGAAGTTAAGTCCCAGCAGACAGAGAAGTAACACAGAGCTGATCACTGCTGAATTTACTTTGGTTGCTGTTCTAGTGTTCCACTTTCCACATCACTGCACTTCATTTGAAAGCTCTCATATTTTCTTTGATCGATGATTTAATTTGGTGGTGTACCAATGGTCCCCAAAGCACCACACTGCTTTACTAAATCACATGCAACCGCTGGGAACATTTGGAGGGTTTTTTGCCTTTTTCCCAGTATGGGAATAAGTTTAGGAAGGTGGTGACAGTGGCTTCCTAATGGCCAGCATCCATCCCATTTCCAGCAAACCACAAAACAGAACCTCAACCTCCATGTTTGCAGCTCGTCGGTGAATTGAGATATTCAGCCTAGGCAAGGCCAAACAAGCTTAAAGAAAAAATTAAAACAATATATCTATATCCAGTCTAAATTTTCTGCCTAAGGATTCTGAGGACTCAATACCATTGGGTTAAACAGATGCTGCCCAGAAAAAACAGCTCTCACCAAGTCTGCCAAGTGCATTACTGCTCAGTGTACGACAGTTGGGTTCTCACTCCTCAAGAAATACCAGGCACCCAAACAAGCGTGCTGTTTGGCATGAATGTAGTGCTTCCTCAGTCTCCATTCCTCCTACCTGCCATCTGTAGCTATTTTCTGTGTACAACAGGACTGCAGCTGTTGCTGCCACCAACCACGTTGTGAAAGGCTCCCACTTTGTGAAGTGATTATGAATGTGTCCATCCACAGTCATCTTACAAACCTCTTCTCCACATTCAAACAGAGAAACACGTGAGATCCCGCGTCCCAGAACTGGTCTCACAGGTAATCATCACATGAAACACAGAGAAATCATTCCCAGTATCTTCTAACCCCCCCTGGCAAAGGCTACAAAAGCCAGACTGCACAAATACACTGGCAGCACCTGAACCACACCTCCTCTCCCTTCCCTACCACCCTCCTTCTATCACGTACTTCTAACATTCAGTAGCTCCTATGAGAAATTGGTCATGCCATTAATTGGTGGAAAACAAATCACTCCAAACCACACATCTCAGGCTTCTCTGTATTAACAGTATGACGTAGTAGGCTCCTCTTGCTCTTCTAGGACATCTTCCTATGAATTCCAAAACACTGTCACCCCATCTGTGCCAGGCCTTGAGATACTTCATTTTAAGCAAAAGGACAGACCTGCTGATATTACCAGAACAATAAATGCTTGTTCCAAGTGCAGCAAGCGTTTTCAGTGTTTTGCTGGATTAGAATCACTGCTTTTAGCATTTTTGACAGCAATTATAAGCACAATCCTGGAACAATAGCCTTCTCCAAAGAGCACTATCAACATCTTATGAAACCAGAGTTCCCAGAGCTCCACAGAAGTTTCAAGAGCTCTGCTGGAACTGACATTTCTGCTGTACATGACTTGGAACCACCATCTGCAGTATTACTGCAGCGGTAAGGAAAGTGCAGGGATTCCCTGTGTTCCCCTCACTAATAAAACACTAATGCAGTTGGGCCAAGCAGCTAGCAGAAAAAACTTCTCCAGTAATTATTCTCATCTCAACTGCTAGCAACATCCTGGATGAGGATATCACCGATTTCTGCACACAGGAGTTCCACAGCGCGTGGATTATGTGGCTGGTCCCTGTGGCTGTGCCATACCACAGCCAGGAATAAGGGCTTGAGTTTGAACTCTGCGCACCTGAGACGCCCTTAGTTAAACTCAGGTCTGCTCTCTCAGCTTCCTGATGCTTTGATTATATTTATTATAGGTCAAGACATTCTGAAGAAATCAAATGATGCCAGGGAAAATTACTTTAACCTCTGAAAGGAAGCAAAAGTGGCAAAGCAATGGTCAGTACCTTGTTATGCCATACATAAATGAGCACTGATCTGGTCATGTAAGAGAATGCCTACAACCTCCTAGCTAACATTATTACTGTTTGATGCTATGGATCAAAGAGGTTTTGTCTGCATCTTAGATTACAATCCCAGAAGTTTTTGACCAGCAGGTTAAAGGAGGTGATCCTGCCCCTCTACCCTGATCTCGTGAGACCTCACCTGGAGCACTGTGTGCAGTTCTGGTGTCCTCAACATAAACAGGGCATGGAGCTGTTGGAACAAGTCCAGAGGAGGCCACGAGGATGATCAGGGACTGGAGCATCTCCCATACGAAGACAGGCTGGGAAAGTTGGGGCTGTTCAGTCTGGGGAAGAAAAGGCTGCGTGAAGACCTCAGAGCAGCCTTCCAGTATCTGAAGGGGGCCTACAGGGATGCTGGGGAGGGAATCTTCATTAGGGACTGTAGTGACAGGACAAAGGGTAATGGGTTCAAACTGAAATGGGGGAGGTTTAGACTGGATCTAAGGAAGAAATTCTTTGCTGTGAGGGTGCTGAGGCACTGGAATGGGTTGGCCAGGGAGGTTGTGAGTGCTCCATCCCTGGCAGTGTTCAAGGCCAGGTTGGATGAAGCCTTGGGTGGCATGGTTTAGTGTGAGGTGTCCCTGCTTATGGCAGGGGGGTTAGAACTGGATGATCTTAAGGTGCTTTCCAACCCTAACTATTCCATGATTCTATGGTTAATCTTTAAATCCTGGTCCATGTGGTTTAGCATAGAGCTTATTTTTTGGCAATTACACTTCTTAAAGAAAGAAAGTAGAATGAATCTATCCTAAGCTTATACCAGCAATGTCAAAGCTTCCAAACGACCACTCCATTCAGCTGGGTTATATACAGATTCTCCAAGTACAAATATGAGTGACAGGTCTATCTCTCTCTGAAGGCAGGCAATGAATTCAGCTTTCTTGGCACATCTATGGCACACACAGGCATGGCACACATGCAAGTTCATGTTGAGCATGTAGCATGGATTCAGCCTTCAGCCAACGAGAATAAGCTACCAAACCCAAAAATCTAAACTCTCTTTGTTTTAATACCTTCAGATTACCCAGCTGTAACACAGCACACAGGTAATAAAAGGCTTTGAATCCCTCCTGACCCCTAAAATGGAGAACACATAAAGAAAAAGAGGGAAGGCAGATACAGGATTACCCCGCACTCTTGTTCCTCTGTGCTGATACAGCAGAGTACAGCGAATCCTAATTGTGCATCCTCTAGCATCCAGAAATTCAATAAAAGCATTTAAAGGACACTGCACCTATGTCTGGGAATTCTGGAAATACAGCAGCTGCGTTCAGGTGGTTGAGTGCCCAAAGATGCCAAGTACACCATCTGTACCCACCAGCTTTACAGCATAAACAGCCTAAGACAGACAGTCTACGTCTTCTGGAATATAGGAGTGAGTATTAAAGTCAAATGTGTTCTAAATGAACTCAGTTTACTCTGTGTTTTCCAATGCTTTCCAGAAGTTACATAGCTCTTAATAATATGTTACATGTGGAGGCATAGCAGTCTTGGACTTGTTAATATACATGGTTCTAAGTAGCTATAGGGTTTTTTTCCAAGACCTACCAAGGACTACAGCCCTGTTTTGAGGAAAGTGACTGAATTGCTGCCACTACAGCCAGAGTAACCTGAACCACCACTGACCAGACCTGAAATCCTAGAAGGATAATACAGAACCAATGAAATCTAAACTATCTTTATTACTTAAATGGTTTTGCTTTCTGTCCCAAATTTGCTCATTCAACTTTTCTAGCTCCTGAAGCATGTCATGTTGGGGGGTTTTTAATTTAAAAATATCCTCGACCCTACAACAGAACCCAAAGATTACAAAAATACAACTTTTAATCACTGAAATTAAACACAGAGAATTCAGCTTACTGCATTTCAAACCCTTGGCAGCTGTTTATAAAGAGCTTTTGAACATCAGGAATCAACAGATAAATCGTATGTAAACTGTAGATGACTGAGACCAAAAATAAATCCCCAGAAATGGCCATACTCCCAAGGCTCTTATCAGTTTTTCTCTTTTCTATATGCAAAAGATCATTTATCTGACAATTAAAATAACATATTTACTGTATGGGGATACACCCAACTATACAAATATTGCAGGGTCAAGAAATCCACTCCTTATTTTCAATATGAAACAATCATTTAAGTTGAATTGCCAACACAAATCTTGGAAACCACATAATTGGCATTACGAATGCAGGCGCTGTTCAGCTCATGTTGATTTGTACCATACTGAAGACCATGACATCATGCTTTTCTTCTCTAGCGTCCCTGTCTTTTCCCACTATGCGCTTCTATTTTCTCAAGTTGAACACGTTTCAGCCCTGCTGTCATTAATGCAGATGCAATTTTCATTGTTACAGGGTTTTGCATGAGAAATGCTTTAGCTGGTTGTTAAATGTGTGTTTATTTTAGCATGTCAAAAGCAGAGAGGGGGGCAGCTCAGCACTTGGGGTCCAAGAGCAAACCCCTAGCCCCTGCTGAAAAGGGCCGAGTGCTCTTAGATGGGCCCAGCCCTCAGCACCCCCCAGAACCAGGCTTTTATACTGGAAAAAAGGTCTCTACCTATAAGAGGCTGTTTCTGAGGTTACCTAGACTACAAGGACACTCTGAAACCCTGAACAACACACAGAAATGAGCCAGTCATACTGCTCAGCAGTAGCTGACCATCTCGACATAGCATCTTGAGGTGTACAGCATTACTGTCATTAAAATATGGATTTCAAATGAAAAGAAAAAAAAAAAGTACTATTTTATAGGCTGTGACTAGGTGCAAGTCATGCTTATTATCACAACCGACCTTAACATAAATCAATTAGATCACCTGCAGAACAGAGGGCACTCAAGCCTGCACAACCAACTCCTGATGAATGCACAGGTGCAACAAAGCTTATTTTAACCACAGATTTAACTGTTACACTCAAAAGCTGTTCTTCAGGACATAGCTAATAAAGGTACTACAGCTGAGATGTTCAGATGCAGTTGCTTAAACTGCACATTCAAACCCTCATGCTGTAGCTACGCAGCATGGATTTGTTAGCATTACTACCTGACAATCTCCTGTTCCACAACAACAATTTTTATCAGTGAAACATTATCCTTTCTATAGCATTAAATATATCATTCAGGGGTGCATTCGCTTTATCTTTCTGCTGGCACATGAATTGATTTCAGGGCCTCTAAGGCATAAACCATCTTACAGACATCTTAAAAATGAAAGGAGGTGCTGAATATGAAAGCTTGAAAGCTGTGGTTTATACATATACCATATACATAAATATACCATATAACATAACATATTTTTAAATATACCATATAATATAACATATATATAAATATACCATATAAATATATTCATACTTATTCATTACACCGAGTGCTTCTAGAAAACAGGGTTCCTTGTATTCAGGTGTCTGAAAGAGGTGGACATAGCAATACAGTTATCCAGATGTGCAGACTCTCACCACAGACCTTTTTAGCAAAAGCACTAAAATTTTACTTAAGAGACACTTAGCTCTTCCATTGCTTGGCCTTACACTTTCACCCTGTGCATGCTAGAAGAGGCCAGGTTTTAAGCCTCCATAACACACTCCAGTATCACTGAGGCTGAAAGTGGTAAACTAGCTGACACACACCTTCTGTCTCTGTGCATACGCTAGAGGGGCCCTAAAGTACAGCTTGTTTATGATGGTGGTGTCTCACAAGACATCTAGCAAAACCAATCTGGGTCCATGATGAGCAGTGCAAGGGTGTGATAAGAATAATACACAAAAGCAACTTGTAGGAACATTACCAGTCTACAGTATCTTGCAGAAATTAACTTGAGAGATTAACTTGAGAGATAACCGTTGCTTTTATGCCACTAAGCATCTCAGTTTAGGCATTACCTATTTCCGTGTATAAAGTATTAATGCAGCTGGTATTCATCACATAAAACACAATCCCCACTGTGGGTCATGAGGATGTTAATAAGACTGATAGCAGAGCATCTTTAAAAGCGGTTATGAGCAGGGTGCACAGGCCAATAATTCTCTTCTCACATATTCCTTATTGAAGATCATCTCAATGAACCACGCCATCAGAGATGATTTTAAAACAAACAAACAAACAAAAAAGACAAAGAGCTATAGAAGGGGAAAGAAAGCTGAAGAAAATAGCTGAATTAGAGAAGTGACCCTCTGGGGTTAAATACCACTGTGGCAACAGGAACAGAAAGGGTTGTCCAGTTCAAAAAGAACCTACAAGGCTCCTGTGACAGCAGAGTAACAGCTGTACACATAGCATCAGCTGTACGCTGTGAACCAATTGGATTCATTTCCTTCAGTAGAAGGGGAGCCCAATAAATCCTCTGCTATAGCTCATCAGAGGTTAATTATGCAAACACCCATGTGAAACAGGTCCTGTGCAGACCTGATAAGCCACATGTCCCCACTGGGAGAGACCCCCAGAGCTCCTGCCTTCCCCTCACCACCCAAAGGGCTTCACAGCAGTGACATCTCCAAGGTACTCATCTTTTCTTCCCAAGGCACAGTGAGCCACAGGAAGGCTTGTGTGTAACAGCACCTTCTTCTTGAAGCCTGTCCCTATCCCCAAGCTACTGGATAGCATCCAAAGGGGGACAGGGGAAACGTAGTGAAGGCTTCTGCCCCTTCTGCCTTAGGAACAGGAGATTGGTACCTGCTTTGGGAAGGGCAAACCTCACTTCACAGAGAAGCTTTCCTGCTATGGGATTTTAACACAAATACTCTTCCTGAAAATATGTGCCACCTGAGGAAAGGCAGATGCCCAAATTCACCAAAATTACATTGAAAATAATTATTCTTTGTCACTTGTGACAAAGGAAAATAATAAAACAACCCAGAGGATCAGGAAGAAAAACACATAATTCACTGTAAACTGTTGCACTAGTAACCTTAGCAAGTGTATTTGTACAGAGGACTTCTGAGAGAACTAAAGCACCCAGCTTTGTGGCTCTTCCAATACACAGAATTAGGATGGAAGATACATGGAATAGAGGACAGCAAGAATAAGGGAAAGCATAGAAAGGGAAAGGGCAGCACTGGTCCCAGCTTTGGCACGCATAACTGATAGCTGATAAAACCTGCCACTGTGCTGCTCCTCTGCTTCTGCACAACACGGGCATCCCACATCAACTCAGTGCTGAAGGAACGAGAGATGGGCACAGTGAGCTTACTGATATTACTGAGAAGGACCATATGAAAATGATTAGACACACACACAATTGCCTTTGAATACTCCAGTCACCAGCAGAACCTCAAACTGGTAGAAATGATGTTTTCTTCCTTATTGTGGGGTTCCTTAAAACAATATTCTTAGAAACACCTCCAAATGGAAAAGACTCTTGGCCAGCCCACAGCTATCTTCAGAAAGGCAGAGCCTGACTTTAGGAGGTAGGCTTTAGGCAAAGACAAAACAGCCATTGCATTAATGAAAGAGCACAACACAGCACAGATCAGATTTGGTTTCTGCCAACCACCTCCTGCTGAAGTGGGTGCTCAGGCAGCAACAGTGCTGAAAGGCCTTCCTGGCCCCTACTGGACCTGCAAATGGAGGGTGACATTTTTTGGCATAAGCTCAAACCTGGATCCAAATCACTCTTGGACAAACACAGTTATGTGCGTACAGATAGGTATCTGTGCCTTGGAAAACATGAAATGGATGCTCAGTGAGAGTGACTTTCTCTAAAGCACAGCAATGTCTCTTTAAAAACCTAACTCATTTGGGATCACCAAGACAGCAGCTTATAGCCATTACCTACTTCTCAGTATATTAAGCATCAACACATTGAAGAGCAATACCCATGATTGTGCCTCAGGGTGAAATCCAGAACTTAGCTGTGATTGAAACAATTTGCTCATGCAAACAGAGTATTTCTGTATCAGCCAAGCCGGATTCTGTGAGCAAAGACAACAACTTATAAAAGCACAAATGCACCTACAAACACGGTGTGGAAGGGAGGAGAAGAACCGAATCATCGCACCTTCGATGTCTATTCGCAGCCTGCCTTCCAACGAAGGAGAGATGCTGTCTGCCCCCTCCCTGCCGTGGGACCGCTCCCGGGGGGCTGCCGGGCCCGGCTCCGCGCTAACAGGTGCCCTACCCGGAGCTGGCCCGCCCGCCTCTGCTCCTGCGGCTCCTCCAGCTCGAGCCGCTCTTTCCTCCCCTTTTATCCCCCTGTGTTTTCCTTTCTCCCCCGAGCCCTCCTCACGCGGCGCGGCGCGGCGCAACTTTGGAGCGGAGAGGAACCGAAAAGAACGCGAGAAGCGAGGAACCCGCCGCGCTCCGCCGCTGTTCTCGAACCCGACCCGCCCCGTCCCGTCCCGCACAGGCACCGCGCCTCACCTGCGCGGCCATGAAGGAGAGGTCCATGGTGCTGGAGCTGCCGGACGAGCTGGCGGAGGTGCTGAGGCTGCCGCTGCCGCTGCTGCTGCTGCCGGGGGCGGGCGGGGCGCGGGGGCGCGGAGCAGGCACCGCCTCCCCCAGCAGCGGCGGGCGCGGCCGCGGCAGCGGGACCGACACCGGCACCAGTTCCAGCTCCGGCGGTGCCCGGCCCGGCTTGGCTTGGCTTGGCTTGGCTCGGCTCTGCTCGGCTCGGCCCTGCAGGCTGCTCTGACAGGGGGCGGTGGCAGCGACGGCTGACCCGGCCCCCGCGCTGGGTTGGGCATGGATCCGCCCCGCGGAGGGGGGGCTGAGGTGGAGATGCTTGCGGTCCCGGCACCGCCTTCCCTCCCCGTACACATCGGCTTCAGGGGCCGGGCGTCTCCCGTGGTTTTCAGTCTCCCGGGGCAGACGGGGTCCGGCCCCTGTTTAATGCTTGTTATCTCACCAGCAATAGGCAACCCTGGCTACGCGGGCAGGAGGAGGAGGAGGAGGTGGTGGTAGCTGGGTCATGCAGGAGCTGATGGTAGATGAGAGCGGAAGAGCCAAGTGATTTATCCATAACGTACTAAGGAGCAGGTGCAGCCAGCTTTTGCTGTACTTGCGGGTCTTCTGCATCATGCAAGCCTGAGATACAGACCTGGCTTGCAATGCTCCTCTGGCCCAGCTTGCAAATCTGGCAGCTATTTTCTGAAATACCCAACCAGCTCTTGTCACCACAGCTGCAAAGAGCTTCTGACAGCTTGTTCTCAATGCCCTTTCATGGCTTAGAATCATAGAATCGTAAAATAATTATGGTTGGAAAGGACCTTAAGATCATCTAGTTCCAGCCCCCCTGCCATGGGCAGGGACACCTCACACTAAACCATGTCTAGCTGCTACAACTTCATTTTCAGTTCTCTCTCCTTGGTCCCAGAATTTGCCATTCAACAGTTTACAATACACGTATTTTGTCCCTTTCTGTATGCTTTCCCCTATCTCATAGATACTGCTGCCACTTTAGAAGAAAATTCAGCAAGTTCATTTCCGGAGTGGCTCTGAAAAGCCTTTGACACCAATTGGAAAAGTAGGATAATAGAAGTTCCTATGTATTGAATGCTCTTTTCCCCCTGTGATTTTTCTCGCCTTTCTGCCATGCATCCGTTGGTTTAATTTCTAAGGCTGAACTATTTGGCCATATTTTTACTGTTTCAGCCCATTACAGGGGCCTGAACCAGGGCCAGTGAGAATACAATTGCATGATGGTAGCAGATGTACCTGGAGAACTAGGGCTTTAAACTCTGGAATAAAAAACAGGTGCGTTACCCTGTGTGCGGCTTCATCAGTATAATGTTGCTCTGTTGCAGCAGTGGTGGTGAAAAGGAAATCAGCTGTTTTAAATCAGTTCTTTAGTTGAGTGACTATTATATTAGTGTGCCTGCCAAAAATGCTTTTATGTTGAGAGGCCCATTAAGTAAAACAAGTAAATTCCAGAAGTGGTGGTGTCATTTGAAGATTTATAAATTCAGCTGTGTAAAGAACGGACCTGTCTCTTCACAGACCCTCCCCAGAATTCTGAAGGGGTATTGATGTGTATGTCAGAAGCCATAAAGTAACTTCAAAGCGGTGTTAATCTTTTATCATCCAGATAAATTTTACATGCACTGAGTAGACCTCTCTAGAGGAAGAATGTAGCTTGGTCAGTCACTGCGTCTGCAGCAACAGCTGCAGTAATGATCATTTCATGAGAATAACAAAGTAATCAAGGCTTCAAAACCTCAGTGACTTCCATACTTGTTTAATCCTGTGGTGCATGGGAATAGTAGAGAACAGAGCTGGAAAGACCTCAGGAAATAATCTAGTCCATGCATTTGTTTAAACCACAACCAGTTACCTTCGTGACCCTCCAAACAGGGGTTTTTACCTTTACCCAGTCTCTTCTGGACAGTGTCCAGTGAGGAAAGTCCTCACCAGGCAATGCATAGCATTGTTCTACTGGCCATTTCCCAAGGCGGAGTCCACCAGGTACATGGAGAAGAGATTATTTTCTTTGTGGCTACCACTTGCCTTCTGAGAGCTGCTCTTGGATACTGCGTTTGACTTTCTTTCCAGTCTCACAGTATCTTATCCATCCCCTGTACGTGCTCAAGGGGGATTGCTAATGATAACAAGATTGCTCAGTCAGGTTTCCAGGTATTTTACTGTGATGGTCAGCAGCTAATAGTCTCCAAGTAGTTCCTGGCTAACACCTTTCTCACAAGTAACAATACACTTCCTCATACAACCTCTTAGTGAGCAATGGGGCATCATCACTTTGATTTTCTTGGCATAAATGTTATTAATTTTGCCTTTCCACTGAGAAATGGATCAGCATTTTTATCGATCTGCTCACGTACTTCTGGAAATTGTTCTTTTTATCCTTGGTATCTCAAAAATTGATTTCCTCCTATTTGCCTCATGCAGTTTCTCACTTCAGGAATAGTCTGTGGACCAATTACTGGAGAAAAAAATAAATGTGTACTGCTCCAGGTTCAAAGTCTATTTCCACACTGGCTTCAGGAGCAAGTCTTTGTAAAACAATGGGATTTTGGATTCAGCAGAAGCATTGCTCAACACAGGGGACAGTGAACTCAGCTACTTTCAGTCTCTGTGAAAAAAGCACATAGCTTTGTTCCATACGCGATGCAAAGTTCGAATTGGGATCTACCAGCTTTCCTGCCAGCCTTATGGTGTGGCTTTCTCATCAGAATATCTCGACCCCTTAAAAAGGTTATGTCATGATTTGCTATTGCTATGGACAGACAGTGCAGCACCCAGCTGAAACTGAAACAAACAGTTATATAACATTGTGCTTAAAAACAAGCTATGAGAGCCTAAGATGCTTTTTAATTAGCTTTAAAGCTGCTTGCTGAAAAGACCACATTTTTCAGTGCAGTGGAACACAACTCAATTAGGGAATAGTTTGGTTTGTCAGTTTTCCTGCGGCATAATAGGAAATCCTTTGTTGCATTGCATGTCTGCACAAGGTCTGCCCTTGCTTCACAAAACAGACCTAACAAAACACGACAATTGAGTCTTGCTGCCAAAAAGGATTTTAAATGGGTTTGTATCTGTACAGTCCTATTACCATATGTTGCGTTTAGATACCTTAGGCAATGCAGTACCAATTTTTAGCTTTGAATACTTGATATCACATTTAAATCTTACATTTATGCAAAGAGGGACTAACTTCCCACTTTGGGAAGAGATAGTAATACTGGCTTCTTGCTACAGCTTAGTGTATTTAAATGCTATTCCCTTTGAGCCCAAGTTTTAACCTACTGTTGCCTCATTTCAGCAGGTTGCAGTCATACAGGACAATTAGCTCCCTTAATGAAGAATCAGCCTCAGTGACATGTGGGATCCTGTCTGGAGACAGTGCATTATCTCTGATGGGCTCCTACTGTTAAGTGTGTCATAAAGGAGGACAAAGATGCTGATTTTTTCAGGTGAAGTCTGAGTGGCCTAAATTAACAAAAGGGAATTGATTCAGAAGCATTTCACTTCTTTCTTTTGTTTTTGTTTCTTCTTTCATTTAGGAACTGAACCCTGATTTTGTTCGCACTTTGTCTTTCAACAAAAAATGTTGACACCTGCAACTTAACACGGTGTGGCTCTCAAATTCCAAGCAGCTGATCTGCCTGAGTGGAATCCAAAGGCCCCAGCTTGCATCCCAGGTCTCCTGGGCAGTGCTTGAACAGTTACTCAGGGAGTTACTGTCAAACTGGGAATGGAGATGGTTTGAACCGGCCATCAATAAACAACAGACACAGATACGTGCTTAAACAGATACTGCTTTCCAAACCACAAGTGCTTGAATCTGTGTTGCAGACTGACACCTCTTCTGGCTCCAGATCAAGTACCCCCTCCTGAGACAGAAGACACAACTTTTCTTTCATGAAGATAATAGGCAAGCACTGTTACCCTTTATAATATATGGTAAGGGGCCAGGTGTTTACAATAATAGGATAAAGGATAAATCCAGAAGAGGGAAATTCCAGTTGAGTGGTCTGTCACACTTGAGATAGGCTAAGCAGATCCTTGTTCCCTGGAAGTGTATGTTGTATAAAAGACTGGGATTGAGAAGGAGATTTGATCCTCAAGCCATATTGAAGGTGGATGTCTTTGCAGAAGGGCAGGCAAGTCACTGTGTTAGGAAGAAAGAACATGGATTTATCTGCCTGTAGCCTAATGTTTCAGGCACTCTTGTGCAAGGAAAGAAGCCTGGAGTCCACACCCCACTTGTAGGAGAGTTGGTTGTTATGATAAGTGGTCTGGGGATAAGAAGCACAGAAATGACTGCAGGAGAAGGCTCAGGCACTGGCTGTTCAGTCAGATATCCATACCTAACACACTGTAAATTCATACTGTCTTTACTGTTACAATAACAAATGAGAGTGCAGTAACAAGCTTCCATTTTCACTCTATAATCTTTGTAAACCGCCACATCAATATATTTCATCATTCAGAACTGGTCAGAATAAGGGATTCTGGGGGGAGTTTGGTTTGGTTTTGGTTTTGGTTTTCCTTCTACAGTGGAATGTGTCTGGTGATATCAGCAATGGAAGCCTGGTGGTCAGATCTACACCTACAACTCTCTACTGTTTGACAAGCAAAAAAGTCAAGCAGCCTTGTAAGTCAAGGCTGCAGGATCCCCTCTGACCTTTCAACGTATCCCAGTAATCACAAAGATGGAGCAACATTGCCCAGCAGATTTGGTGTGGGTTACATCTCTTTTCAGCTTCCAGTATCCGCATCTGTTACATGCTGAAGGGCACATTCATACGTAACATGATAAAATGAGTTAGTGCCAAGTAATTCAAAGGAAAATTAAGTTTTAATCTTCCCATGCAACTCCTGAATCCCCCCAGTTGCTCACACAAGAATAATAAGAACCAGATGTTGCCTTCAAATTACCTCTGGGCAAAATATTCCTCTCAGAACAGTTTTAGGTTTAAAACTCTCCTGAAATATGTGTAATTGGCACACAGATGAGCTGCAATAGTGCTCAAATCCTTAACATGTCAGGCCTTCAGCTTCATGTAGAATTTAATTCTAATGGGCAAGAATGCTTCTGAAGTTCAAGAAGCTTCTCCTTGTAGTGCTGGCACTGCTGCTTTAGAAGTAAACAACCCAAATTGCTTTGACACAGAGGACAAATGCAGAAGTAACTGAACGTAGAGACAAGAAAAAACATTGCCTTCTACTTCACTCCTAGTCACCACCAAGGGAAGGACAAGGCTCAGCCCTCTGGGAATCAGCATCAGCCCTCTCCAGGGAACCTCTGCTAGCTCCTTAAAGAAACTGACGTGTTTTTCTCTCATTCAGTGAGCTGAAAATGCAGTGGAAGCAGCAGCAAAGGCAGCCTGGGAAGCCTGGCTCCTCAAACTAGCTTGATCTGCATGGACCTACCCCCCTGAGACCACCAGTAACTCTTCCTATGGGGAGGATGGGTCTGCTGTCTGCATTTGTGGTCTGGTCTGCACCAGGCCCTGCAAGCCTGGAAAGAAACTGGGAAAGAAGAGCGGACAGTGAGGTGAAAGAAGTGAGAAAGTAACTGGCAGGGTCACCTCCTCTCAGTGGAGACAGGCGTTTATCATTGGCATCAAAACATCTCTGTCGAGCCCTTATTGCTGTAATGGGTAGATTAGAATAAAGAATATGTAATGTAGCCTGTCTTCCCAATTACAGCCTTCTAAGTACTTTGCTAAAGAACCATTTGTCGTAGACATTGCCTGTTCAGGCGATGTCTAAGGTAGCTGCTCAAGATCAGTTCATTTTGTGTTAGAGAACATGTTAGAGAGATTCATGATGGCTCTGGCATTTGGCGCTGATTTAAGCGGCACTAGTTTGAGAGGAAGGTGAAAACAAACAGAAAGTGCTGCATGCTTGTACATTATTGAAAACTCAAGGGGACAATTCCCAACCCAAATTTACATTCCATGATACAAAGTAATGAGTAAAAGATCACAGCCGGTAAGACTAGAAATCCCAGGTCACTGGGGATCTTGTCTGCAGGAGCTGCCTGTAGCCCTAAAGGAAAATCTGCCTACCAGGTTTATCACCAAGAGTTAAATGTATATGAAAAAGCTTCTTACAGCCTAAAACATTTCTGATGGAAATAAACGCTGCTTTATTACTCCATGCAGACAGATTCTTCACCTGTCCGTAGATCAGCCAATCTGTTCAAGACAAGCAATAAGCTCTACCCTGTGCATCTCCTGTCACAGAACATCTGATTTCTTAGCAGTGACACATTTTGTACACAC
Organism: Agapornis roseicollis; assembly: GCA_002631895.1. Classification (NCBI taxonomy): domain Eukaryota; kingdom Metazoa; phylum Chordata; class Aves; order Psittaciformes; family Psittacidae; genus Agapornis; species Agapornis roseicollis. The sequence goes on from NDXB01016890.1 coordinate 30,721, forward strand.
TTTGAAACAATATCATCAGCTGTCACAGTGTGAATTCAGTTCTGAGTCTGAAATGTCAGCATATGCTTAAGAACCATAATTCATGACATGATTATCAAGATACTAATTAAAAGTATTGGGAAAGAAGCATATGGCCTTGAGAAGGAGAATTTTATGGTCCCAGACAGAGTTCTCAAGGGAATTGGTTTGCAAAAAAAGGATGCTCCTGTGAAGCTATCAGCACGTGTAGGCTCTCATTTTAGAGGATAATCCAGCATCCAAAAGAAGACAGCACTGTGCAGTGTCTTGAGAAATTCTCTACATCAGTCCTCTGCCTAAATGAGGATCAGTTGTTATTCACCAGCCCTGGTAAACACCATCCCTTCTTTCCCATTGCCAAAGAGGACTTCAGCCTCAAGCATACCTCCCATAAGAGCAATGCTGCCACTGAAAACCCTGGCAGACTCATGACAGGACTGCAAATGGCTTGTCATGGAGTCAGGACTTAGAAGTGAGCAGCACAGAGCTTCACACTTGCTGGCTGCTTTCTGACAGCTCTGTTTTGATAAGGCTTGAGGCAGAGGGATAGGAAAAATCTCCTTGTTCATTTTATACAGAGCAATCCTTTATTCTCCCTTTCCCTGGAGAGTGAGCTCATGAAACACTCAAATTGAATTTCGATGTTGCTGTCACCTGGTAGTTTTCTAATACAGCAGGCTGTTAGAAACCTTAGATACATGGGCTAAGCCATGATATTCAAAACTGAGCTGAATTTGGGTCATCATCAGGCGCTAAATGTTGCTTACCAGTGAGGCAAAGCTAATGAAGACATCTTTCCGAGCAATGTAACTGGTGTTTAATGTGTCAACACTTGTGAAATTGAGTTTCCTGCTTGAAAAGATGCAGAGAACTTTTAAGTGCAGGGAAGTAACGTTATGAACGAGATGTGAACAATACCATAGTGCACTTTGCTTTAACCCACTGAGATGTTCCTATCACATTTCAGGCAATCTGGTGTGGTACTTTAAAACCAAAGGGTATCATGAGAAGATTCATCTTGCCTCTGATCTCCATTTGAATATTGCTGGAGTGAAGCTGCTAAAGACACTTCTAAGGGGTAGTAAATTATTTACAGGTTCTGGGGCTTTCACATTAGTAAATTCAACTTGGAAAAAAAAATGAGATTTCAGTTCTCCAAACATTAAAAGAGAAAAGTGCTACATTAAAGACTTAGCTTCTTTTATCTTTAGATGGTATAATACAGACAAGACTCAAATATATGGGGAAAAGAAGACACCTAGGGAGCCGAATTAGTTCCCGATGTCTTCCATAAACTGTCTCATAATCATTTTCCTTTAAAATTTGTGTTATTTGCACCTGTGCAGCATCTGCATAGGTTTTTCCTTCTACGCATCTTGAAACATTTCACAAAGACAGTGGCATCAGGAACAGGTCTGCCACTGAAACGTCCCATGCAGTTGCTTTTCCACCTTTAACCTAAAGAAGACAGGATTTCTCATGGTGTTTTTGAAAATCTGTGGTTATATAGTTTAAATAGAATATTCTAAACCTCTTCTTCAAATCATTCCTTTGAGATGCAAAACGTTCACAGCTATCACTGAATGTTCTGTGATATCTGTGTGTTTTCACCCTTCACAAAGAAAGGAACAATAGCTTCTAGCCGGCATTTGTACCAGACCTGTCTGCTGTGGCAGCATAAAGCTGAAACATACGCTGTGGGGAACAAAAGTGGTGCCTGTGGCTGTGTGTGTATAGAGTTAATGTACAGAGGCATGCAAAAAAAGAGACTAAATAGCACCTGAAGAGCCTAGCCTATCAATTTTCCCTCACTGGGCCAGAATCAGGAAAATGAAACGGGTCTTAAACACATCCAGAGGTCATGTGCTGAAGATCTACAAACTCCTTAAGAAACCCATTTCAGTGTTATCTTACTTTAATTGTTAGAAAGCCTTTGCTAACATCTAACTTTTCCTTTTTGCCGTTTAAATGGATTACTCTCCTCTTATTCTCAGTTGATAGGGAGGGCACTTTATTGCCTTCTTTTTTATAGCACACATTCAGAGATGTAGAACTGGTATAATTTCTCCTTCATTTCTCCTCTTTCCTGTACCTCAAAACCACCAAATATTTCAGCCTCTTTGCACAAATCATGCTTTTTAGACTTCATAAGCTTTTTTGGCCTCTTTTCATTTTCCTCTGTACTTCCTCCAATTAATCTGCATCGCTCTTAGAAACAAGGCCTAGGATGGGATGCTATACACCAAGTAAAGCCTTGCTAGTGGTAACCTGAAACATTTTTCTTTTGATCTATAAATAATTATAATAAAAAAAACCTGTATTAAATAAAAGAATAGGTCCTCTGAATAGATCTGAATAAATCACACTGAATAAGTGCAAGTTTCTCCTAAAGAGCTTACAAATAACAGACATTGGCAAGAAACAGCATTAAGAAAACCTGAAATAACCCAAACCAGCAACATGGTGTATTCATTTTTAATAGATGCTACATACTCTGCTCCTGATAATAAATCTGAAAGTATGGTAATGAGGAAGAGACTTTGAAGCTCCATAATTCAGTATTGGAGAAGAAGTATGTTTGGTTACATACTATAAATACTCACTGTGTTTATTAAAGCATGCAGCCCCTTTGTAAGTTGTACTGCATGGTACATCAGTATCCAAAGTGAACATCTCACAGAAGTGTCCATGTTTCAGACTGAGCTTCAAACCATGTAACCTGTCAAAACTTATCCATCTTTTATGGCCCAATACATACCACCTATCAAGTCAAATAAACCATGATCTATCAAACCAGATACATTGACTATGTAATGAAAGAAATCACCTATCAGATCAGACAATGAATGAGTTTAAGGGTATCTGCAAGAAGAAATGAATCGGTTTTGCTGTGGCAGGTGTCCCACTCCAAGGTTTGCTATTTTGTTCTAACCTTAAGAAAATTGTCTCCTGCTTTAGTGAAGATTTCTCAGTGTTATGCTTGAGTTGGAAAAAAATATTTTGTAATCTCCTATGCAGTGACTGATCTTTTTACTCCATTTGAATAAGTCTTTCATAAAGCAAGAGGGTGAGTTTTATAATAGAAAGACATCAGTTTTCCATAAGTAGTTGTAGATAGCACTAAGATCCATTCACCTTCTCTTCTCCTAGCCAAGCAACCTCAGGTCTCTCAGTCTATTCTCATATACCCCACGTTCCAGCCCCAGCCATCCTGCAAACCCTCTGCTGATCTCGTTCTGCTCCAGTATGTCCACATGCTTTCAGACCCAGATTTTATCCACCTTGAAGATTCAAGGTGCTTTGTATTGGAAATTACAGGTGAACCTGCCCTATGATTAGGGACTGCAGTGATAGGACAAGGGGTAATGGGTTCAAACTTAAACAGAGGAGGTTTAGATTAGATCTAAGGAAGAAATTCTTCCCTGTTAGGGTGCTGAGGCACTGGAATGTGTTGGCCAGGGAGGTTGTGAGTGCTCCATCCCTGGCAGTGTTCAAGGCCAGGTTGGATGAAGCCTTGGGTGGCATGGTTTAGTGTGAGGTGTCCCTGCTTATGGCAGGGGGGTTGGAACTGGATGATCTTAAGGTCCTTTCCAACCCTAAGTATGCCATGATTCAAGATCCAAAGAGATGCATAATATGTGTTTATGCTGGCAGCAGAGGGAGGATGAGTACTTTAGGTTGCTTTCAGGGAAAAGGAGGCATTACTGCTGTTTTGTACAGTGTTTTATCTGGGAGGCATGGGCTGAAAGAGTTAACAGACTGAGCCCTGTCACTGAGATAGATGGCCACAGATATGCCTAGCTTATGAGTCTGTGCAGTAACCGGATGGACAAGCATACTTTGTCAAAATGCCCTTAACCTGTCCAGAGTGAGGTATTTCATAGAATCATAGACTATCAGTTTGGAATGGACCTCAAGGACCATTGCCTTGCAAAAACACACTCTAGACAAGATGGCCTAGCACTCTGTCCAGGTGGATTTTTAAAGTGTCCAATGTTGGGGAATCCACCGCTTCCCTGGGAAGATTATTCCAATGGGTGATTGCTCTCATTATAAACAATTTCCCTCTTGTGTCCAACTGGAATCTCCCCAGCAGTAACTTGTGCCAATCACCCCTCGTCTTTTCCATGAGACTCCTTGTAAAAATGGAGTCTCCATCTTCTTTGTAGCCACCCTTTAAATACTTAAAGTTCTCACCTGAGCCTTCTTGCCAACTATCTCAGCCTTTCCTCATGTGGCAGGCTTCCCAGTTCTCTGATCATCATGTTCAGGGCACTTCCTTAAAACAAAAGCACACATTGAAGTGTTATATAGGAACTAAGCAGATGTTTAAGGGTCTAAACATAGGACATAGGATAATATCAGTTAATTTTATATCCAGGCCTGTATCTCCCCATCTTTGTTAGTTTCCTAAATAGTCAAGTAGTTTGTTTTGAGCAGTTATGCTCCACTCTTCCTCCTGAAAATAGTCTATGGAAAAAGAACTCAGAGAAATGAGAGGACACAAGAGGATGCCTGACTATGGTCATATAGGAGGAACATGGCCTTGCAGGCCATGATTTCTGTTATCATACTAGGACTGCTGCTATATTTTATGGGACAGCCCCTCACATTTGCTGAGTTGGCTGCATCTGAAGTCCTCAGAACAAAACCCCAGTGTCAGGACAGGGGATATCAGGTTTTCCTTAAATGGCTGGATCAACAATTACTGAAGATGAGCACATCTATTTCAGGGGGAAATTGGGATATTATTGTTCCTAAAGCATTTTGAAGGAACAGAATAGAATAAAATTATATTTCTATTTTATTTTTAGGAACTGGGATATTGGATTTTGGAAAGGTAGGAATGGGCAGTAATTCATTCAATGGATATTACATACACATCATAGTCTCATATACTTAACAGTGACAGTTTTGAAACATCCTCAAAATCAGCTACACTGCCAAATGCAAATGACATTAAAATTCAGGGGTTTAAAAATGTAAAAAGGAACTTGTCACAGTTTGGAGCAAAAGGCTAGGGCTAATAAGAAATTTCATATTTTAAAGAAATACCAGTGTGTATATTATTATAAAATATAATTACAGAGTTTCATTTTAGTAAGTGGATTCATGTAATTATCATAATTATGTATATTTTATACATTGTATATTTCATGAAACAACATTGCTATGATATGCTACACATTTATATTTTATATTAATCACATTATGTGCTTCTTGGGAAAACGATAAATGATTTTGCACACCCACCTTCCAAGAATTCAGGTCCTTCTTTGGGAGCCTCAGACAGACGTCCTTAAATCCTTGAGTCCTTCTAGAAAATACAGCATGATAAACAAGTGGATTTCTTTAATGTGCCAATACAGTTCTTAAAGTTCTGGTGCTCAGGAAGACCCAAAGCTGAAAGCATTTTAACAAAAAACATCCTAGGTATACAGACCTGAGAGACTGTCAGATTTAACAGCACGGCTTTCATCACTTGTCAAATACTGTTGCAGGTAAGCCCATTCAGAAGTGTCATGTAATAGAGGGGGTGTGTAGGTGTACACTGGATGTCAGAGCCTGCTTCGTTTGCTGTCTTTCTCCAAGGTGCTCATTAAGTGACTACAGTCACAATTCTAATGTTGTAATTCTGGGTATGAACAGGCTTTTATACATCCAAATTGAATATGCTATGTTGTGTCAGATGACAATATCACCTGCACGTGTTACAAACTCTAATTTAAAATAGTTTTTACTGCAACTTCATTACTGAATCCGAGGTGGAAATGCTACAGCTTGATAAAAGTGTGGGCATAAGAAAAAGTAGCGTGAGTGTGTATTTTTGTCAGACCTGGCATGTCTGAATGATCACTGTGTAGTCAGTTTGTGCTTCTGATTACAGTTCTTATTTTGCCATGAGACTTACAGAGCAGGCGTTGTTTTCTTCAACGTCAAAAGCTGTCTTACAACAGTGTGTACCATTCTTGCCCTCACTGTTGCTGGTGTTTGCTCTGGGTGTTTCCAGTGAAGGGTTTGAATAACAGCTTAGCAAGATGTAAACTGTTCTATCTCCTCTAGCGGTTTTAATTCAATTGGAGAGGCTGCTCAGTATGCCATAGCAGGCTATTAGTAACAGGTTTAAGGCAGCTGTCTTAGACGGTTACAAATGCTCACGTCTCTCCAAGACAGCTTTTCAGGTACCATTTCTAAAAAGTGGATATTGTCACTATGCTGAATATACTTTTGTGGGTTTAACGCTAATTTTCTTGTACTCATGCGTGCACTGATCTTAGCAAGCTGTGCTTGGGGTTTGGAATAGCAGCAGTGCCTAGTGAGTAGGAGAGCCTCCTTCTTTAATGACCAAATGCTGTCACAGTCTGCTTCCTGTAAAAGCAAACATGAAGTGACACATAGCTTTAGCTTTGTAAACACCAAAAGTCTGCAAGTCAGTATTAAAAGTGACAGAGTTTTCTCAATCTGCCTAAAATTGAGCCATGAGAATTTTTCTCTTCTTTCCTTTCCTTTCCTTTCCTTTCCTTTCCTTTCCTTTCCTTTCCTTTCCTTTCCTTTCCTTTCCTTTCCTTTCCTTTCCTTTCCTTTCCTCTCCTTTCCTTTCCTTTCCTTTCCTTTCCTTTCCTTTCCTTTCCTTTCCTTTCCTTTCCTTTCCTCTTCTTTTCTCTTTTCTCTTTTCTCTTTTCTCTTTTCTCTTTTCTCTTTTCTCTTTTCTCTTTTCTCTTTTCTCTCTTTTCCTTTTCTCTTTTCTCTTTTCTCTTTTCTCTTTTCTCTTTTCTTTCCCTTTCCCTTTCCCCTTCCCCTTCCTTTTCCTTTTCTAATTCCCCTTCCCCTTTCTCCTTCTCCCTTTCCCTTTTCTAATTCCCCTTCCCCTTTCTCCTTCTCCCTTTCCCCTTTCCATTTTCCCCTTTGCCTTCCGTTTCCTTCCCTTTCAAATACTGATACCTAGTGCACTACCTTCTCTTTGTGACTTGAGGGGGGGTCATTAGTTTATTACAGATGCTCCAAAGTAACCTTCTGTGGCCAGCTGTGGTTTTACACTGTGCATCTTCAGCATGGTAATATTCACTTTCTAAACCCCAGGATGTTTTCTAAATTAAATCATCATCTTGATTGCATGATAGCGTGTTGGGAAACCATTATGACTGTTTATGACAAGGGCAGGAAATGAGAGGTAAAATCGAATGTGTTTTAGAAAAGTTTATAGTTCCTCTAAATATCCTGGCCTTGAGGAATTTAGTGTCTAATTCAGTCCTGCAATAAAGATAATTGCCTTGGATATTCTTTTTAATTTGCATGTAATATTCAGACAAATACAGCTATTAGGGGGCTTTGTGTTACTGGCTCATGTGCATAACCACATGCCTGTGAGTCCTAGGCAAGTGCTCAGGCTTTACTGGACCAACACAGGCTGTACATAGGCTGCCAGGTTGGAGTTTTCCACATCACATTCAGCACTCCTGGTTCTCTCTTTGTGCAGGGAAGAATCCTTATGCTCAGAGTACCTTTTTGCTACGGACCCAGAGAGGAAAGATCAGGAAAAGATGTAATGGCTGGTGGCATCCGGTTTTTCCCATCGTGGAGGTGGCACACAGAGGCACATCAAGACATGGGCAGCGGCAGCATGCTCCCTCATCTACCATTGCAACATGAAGAGTATTATATTACAACATGAAGGGTGCTGAGGCACTGGAATGGGTTACCCAAGGAAGTTGTGAGTGCTCCATCCCTGGCAGTGTTCAAGGCCAGGTTGGACGAAGCCTTGGGTGCCATGGTTTAGGTGAGGTGTCCCTGCTTATGGCAGGGGGGTTGGAAGTGGATGATCTTAAGGTCCTTTCCAACCCGAACTGTTCTATGATCCTATGATTCTAAAATGTGTTCCTCACTTTGCAGATCCTGAAGACTGCGTATCTTCAGAACAGACTTTAATGTTTACTTGCTATTACTCCATCCACAGAAGATTAATCTTCTCCAGGGAGCCATTAATAAGCCTTTAAAGCAATATTCAAGCTCATTAAAAGCCTATGTAGACAGCCCAAAAGAAAGAGATCAGCACTGAGCATTAGAATGTATGATGTCTGCACCTGAGGAAAAATGCAATAACCAGAAAATATCCACTCTCAGAAACAGTCTGTTTGTTAACAGGAGCTATGCTACTGGCACAAACAAAACATATATTAATACATCCTACATTCTAAAGGGCAAACCCCAAAGCAGAAATTTTTAGCCAGAAAGCAAAAGAAAGCCAAACACTTTATGAAATCTGCTAGACACTACTCTTGTTATCCATTGGATGCAGTAAAGACTAAACTGGAATGGTAATGGACACACACAGCATTATAAAACTTCCAGAGAGACAGATAATAGCCTACAGGTAAGAGACTACACTAGCACAAGAGCTTGGGGGGATGGAGGGAAGGGCTGAGGTCTAAGAAATTATCACAAAATACTAAATAAGCAAATCTAATAAATTAGTCAAGTAAAATCCCAAATCAAGGCTTTGCCTGTAGAGAGAAGTTTCCTTATCTGACACCAATTCACTAATTCTTTCACCCTTCTGCAACCACAGAATTGGAAGGGGCCTCAAAAGGCCCTCTCCTTTATCTCTACTCTGCAATATGACCACTTCTGACAGAAAGGCTTTCAGTCTTGTTTTAAACACATCCTGCAATCAAAATTTCATAGCCGTCCCATGAAATCCTACTGGCTCACTAGCCTCACCACAAGAATGGTGACACCTATCTCCTTTCTTGCAACTTAAGCACATATTACTCATCCTGTCCAATACCATCATGGAGAATAGACTATCCTCCTGCAATGGGTTTACATGGCAAAGTTTTGACAGCTGGAGGGCTGGCTTCTGTGAGGAGACACTACATTGGACACAGCCAGTTTCAGCTGGCTATAATGGACTTGCCACTGGCCAAAGCTGAGCTCATCAGCAATGCTGGTGATGCTTCTGTGATAACGTACTTAAGAAAAGGTGAAAAATGCTGCTTAGCAGCTGTGAGAAAGTGTAGTGAGAAAATATGAGAGAAGCAGCCCCACAGACACACAGGTCAGTGAAGAAGGCAGGGAGAAGGTGATCCAGGTGCCAGAGCGAAGATTCCCCTGTAGCCTGTGATGGTGAGGCAGGTTGTGTCCCTGCAGCCCAAAGAAGATGACAGTGGCACAGAAGCCCACACTGCAGCCAATGGAGAGGTGCCAAAGCAGGGAGGAGCAGGTTTTCTGACATCTGAACAACTTCCTGTTTTTGCAATGATATGACATGGTTGTGGAATGCCAGTTTATGACCATACTAGGTTAGATTTTTTTTTCATCAAAACTATTGAAGAAAGTTGATCCCTATCATGCATCAACAACAGTCATAGAATGGTAGAACAGTTAGGGTAGGAAAGGACCTTAAGATCATCCAGTTCCAACCCCCCTGCCATAAGCAGGGACACCTCACACTAAACCCTATCACCCAAGGCTCTGCCCAACCTGGCCTTGAACACTGCCAGGGATGGAGCACTCACAACTTCCTTGCCCAACCCATTCCAGTGCCTCAGCACCCTAACAGGAAAGAATTTCTTCCTTAGATCCAATCTAAACCTCCCCTGTTTCAGTTTGAACCCGTTTCCCCTTGTCCTGTCACTATAGTCCCTAATGAAGAGTCCCTCCCCAGCATCCCTATAGGCACAGAGGTGAGACTGACTGGTCTGTAATTCCCCATTTTCCCCTTCTTGAATGATTAATCCCACTTAGGTATCATGCCTTTGGCTAATTTAATTACGACTTCTTTTAAATGTTATCCTATTTTTGAGTCCATTTTCCAATTTGTCGGGCACATTTTGAACTCTGTCTTTCTCATCAAAGGAATTTGGCATCCTTCTTGGTTTAGTGACATCTGTAATTTAGGAATTAATTAGTAGAACCTAGAAACTGTCATCGTTCGTATACTGCAAGATGAGCCACGGTTTTAAATCCCTGAGAAAAATCAAGATTTCCTTTCATGCCACCTCTATATTGTAACGAAGGTCACACAGACAAGAATTCAGTCACTTGGGATGGGTGCAATAGGAAGCTGTTCACTTATTCCAAATACCTTGGTATTTGGAATACTTATTCTAAATTCTTTGGTGTCCCAGGCTACCCAAGGGCCTAGCATGTGTAAAGGACTGTCTCTCCAAGGTAATGTGCAAATGACAACAAATAAGAGGGTTTGATTCTTGAGCCTGCTCACCACTCATGCTATTGTCTGTGTTTTATTTCTTTTATACTATTGCATTATTACACCATTATTTATATTATTCTATTTCCCAGTAAATTACGCTCCCTATTAATAAATGGATTTGATCCTGTAAGCATGTATTGCATTAAGCAGAGGATTCTGATAAGTTCTCTAGGGGTTCTGCCTGTCCGTTTTATTAAGTGGTAAATGGAATTATTTCTAAAAATGGGTATTACAGGTTTTGTTCTTAATGCATATTTCAGTAGCTGAATTATTCAGCAACATGGAAAAAATGAGTCATTGCTCAGAGCACAAAATTAAAGGGTTATTGGCTAACACAGAAGTTCTGGATCAGTTTGGAGAGGCTCAGAGTCTGTACCCATTCCAACAGGGCTTGTGCTTGCCCACGCTGGCTCCTCCATGCTGCTGGAAGCCAGCAGCCAGCAGAGCAGGAGCTCAGGAGGCCATTCCTATATGGCAAAGGGGGATGATGCATGCCCATCAGGTCCAGAGCTGTTGGCAGGAAGGAACAGACTCAGATTTGGATTTAAGCATTAAAACCAGAAATTTATATAATTTGATGCAAAGAGCCCAATCTCATAATGCTTCTTTGAACTAATTTGAAAGAATTTTGGAGCTGATTTTGGTGTATAGAGAGATTTCCAGGACTTACAGATATATAAAGTCAGGTGTTATCTGATCCCAAAGAGCCTTGCTCTACTGTTATGGCCTCAGTGGACTTAGCAAGGATACTTACTTGTATAATTAAAGCTGAATTCATAAAACCAACCTCTTGGTATCAGAACCAAATTCATACGAAGAGGCGCGAGGGGATAGAGTCATGTTTCACCTGAAGAAATTAGCACATTTTCTGCATTTTCTCTTTTCTGCAGTGACAGAACTTGTCCTGCAACTGATTTGAAAGGAACAGTAGAGAGTGGGTAAGGATGCTATCAAAACTGGCTTTTCTAGAGCCCCTTGTTCCTAAGATTCAGCTCCCAGGAAAGCTGATCTCTTCAGCAGACTATAAGCAAAAGTCATTTCAGACATCTTGGGTTTCTTTTTCAGGACTGAGATAATAATACAGCTGAACATGACTGTGGTAAGGCGTGTGCCTTCAGTTTTGTCCAAAGATTTTATGAGTTTGAACGTAAAAGAAGGAATTCAGGTTAGGAGAAACCACCTGTGAGAAGCAGACTTAATCTTGGGCTGCTTCTGCCCCCTTGTGACCACTGTGACATGCTTTCTGCAGCTTTTTTTTCTGTGTAAATACATCAAATTTATTCAGGTTCACATCCTCAACCCATCAGGGTCCCAGTGTACCAGAAGGTGACTGGATGCACGGGCTGAGATGCTGAGATACCGAGATACTCCATGTCTGGGCTCTTTGGCCAGAGGAGAGCACAACACTTTGGCCCTATAGTTTTACTCACGAAGAAAAAAAGGGAGTAACAGGTGAAGGGAAGGACAACACAACACCAGAAAGGAAAGAACTAAATCCTCCCCAAAAACCCAAACCACCCCATAAAACAGGTTTCCGATTTAACCTGATCTTTTGTTCCCTGCAGGTGCCAAATGGAGGTTTTGCAGTATAATAATGCAAACGGTAATGGATAGCATAGCATGATTATCTCCACAGACACCCTAGGAACGTGGTACTGCACAGGATGTCCTTGTTAATGTCACTCTAACATGAGCAACATTCAAACACTGTGAGATTTGACATGCCCTTGAATACCGCAAAGCTCTCATAAGAACAGAGCCCAGCTAACTCGTGAGCATCTCATTCTAGTGAGGTTCCGTTAGCATTTCTCAATGTGTGTCTGCCCTCAAACATCAGACAGCTCCTGCTTACACCATCTTTCCCCACGGGATTTGTAGGGAAAGGCTGTTTGCTCCTCAGTCTCTGGGCCAAAGCCCTCATACTCCTTATGGAGACACTCAAGGAAGCCAGTCTTCAGGGCTGTACTGTAACAGCCTCAGACCATCACATATATACACACATACCCTCAAATGCACCGCCTTATCACCTATTTTCCTCCTATAGACAGCTTTCACATCTATAAATATAGATTTCATCACAACAGAGACTATTTATAAATTACTGGTAATTCCCTGTAGACAAAAAGTGGAAAAGTAAAAAGTGGACATTTTTTCTTGGCTAGAATTTCATTCTTTTTTTCCTGATTACTGCTGGAGGCGACCATCATTCCCCTTCGCCTAATTTACAAAGGTTTAGATTTTCAAAAGCATGATAGCCTTTTTAAATTGCAAGTTAGCAGTCTCAGGGTCCTTAGGCGAGCTCCCTACCTCAGGTTTTAAACATGTGGTCCAAAAATCAATAACGATAATATTGCACAACAATTGTTTTATTATCATATGGACTTCTCCGGAGCCACTGAAAATTAGGAACTACTTCATGATATGCAAGTCACATTACCGAGATCCCTTCTGCATGATAAGACCATGGAGAATGAGGATGGAGACAGGAAAGTGGAAAGCTCAGCCATCCCAGCACCACATCCAGCCACCTTCAGCAGCATGGAGATCATTCACAGGGACAGTCAAAGAAGCTGTGTTTAGTAGGAACAGATATTGTGATGTGCATTAGATATGCTCATCACACATGGCAAAAAGCCTTCCTCACACTAAACCATGTCACCCAATGCTCATATTCTTCATATAGCATACTTCATTGCAGCTGGGCAAGCATGTGACTTATATTTTGGTGGTGCCTTAAAACAAGAACAATTATCACTGTATAGCAAGTTTTCTTCATGATTAAAATTTTATATTGATCTTCATAACAAATTGTATGCCAAAGCATTCTTATTTTGCCTTTTGGCAATAAAAGAGGAGCTCATGTTTGCTCCTTACTACTCAGGCCCCTTCCCTACATCACCGTATCATGGTCTCCCTTATTCCCCTCAGCTGGACTGCACCCCAGGGTGGTGCGGGGGCAAGGTGCGTGCTCTGCAGGATTACCTTAGCACCAGCAGAGGTCCCTGCCATGTAAGAAATCACCATCCGGAACACCACCTTGGAGGAAAAAGAACACTTTTGATCAGTTTGAGCCCTTTTTCCAGCATAGGCACAAAGACGAAGAGCATCCTTCTTCCCTCCCCGAGTACAGACTGTGACAGAACAGCACAGACTGTGACAGCACAGCAGCACAGCCCATACACAACTTCACAGAACTGATGCAACACAGCTTATTACCAGTGCTTTTATCCTGTGTATTGAAACAGAAGTGCATATGGGAAAACATTCTGATGACATCTTAGAATATGATGGTGACTGTGAGATACTTTTTAAAGGAAAGCAACCTGTCTCTGCCTTCAGCGGTGGCTCCGGCAGTAACTGTTGCTGGTCCACTGGGAATTTCCATAGCAGCCTCCTGCACAACAGCATCTTCCCTTGGTCCTTGTCCCTGGGAATAATCAATCAAGCCCAGATGCATGAGGTCAGAGCAGGGGTCCCTCCAGCCCTGCAGCTTGTCTCAGAGCAGCCAGTAGCAAGCCTTTGAGAAAGGAATGTAATAGTAGAGAAACACAAAGTAAATCTTCTCGCCTTCTTATCCTCCCAGCTTCCAGTTTTCAGGCAGGTGTTGCCCACACCTTCAGAGATGCCCTTTCTGAGCCTGTTTATGCTTTTCCATCAAAAAATTAAGTAAATAAATAAAATTTGAAACTAACTCTAAGTGACCTGTACAGTGCCACACCAGAGACACCAACGGGCTTTTGTCAAACAGCATATATTCAGTACAGATTGCTTTTATTATGTTTCCTGCTCTCAGCTCTGCTTCTCTTTCCCATTAACTATGAAAGTGAAGTTGTACATCCAGCACAATGTGCATCCAGTGCAATGCAGTTCAGGTGAAAGCCTCCAAAACAGGATGAAAAGAAACTCTTTGGAACAGCCATGAGTTTCCTCTGTGGATCAGCTGCTGGCAGAGGTGGGTTTTTCCTCTCATCTACCTATCGCCCTATGGCTAGCCGAGATCCCACCTACTTATCCCCCTCTCCCTGCTGGAGTCTATGGCTCAGCTGTCAGAATAGCCTCATGCTAAGTGATAGACCAGGAACATCAGCCTTTTCTAGCACAAAACCAAATCATGGCAGACTGTTGAAGCACTAAGATGTCTGTTCTGCTTGAGATGTTGTGCAGGTTCTTTCAAATGTTTCTTTCTCTATGCTTGATTTCCTTCTTAATTTATTTCTAGATGCCTATCTCAAACTCTTTATTTCAAACCCATTGGTAAAACTCATTGTTAACACATCCTACAGATCTACTGAGAACCATTTTAAATTTGGACATGATTTAGCACATCATGTTTTGAATATAAATCTTACTCTTACTAAATCATTTATTATTTTATTATAAGAGCTTTCTGCATTGTATATACCAAAATAGCTATAGTTAGAAAACCTCTGGTGCAGAGTTGCTATCAATAGATCCTGTTCCAGCATTTATAGATATGAAAGACGCATTAGATCACTGAATCTAGCAGTAAAAAAACCGCTTTCCTCATGTAAAAGCTTAAAATGAAAGCCATTTTTTAGTTTAACAGCACACAAGCGGAGCAGAGAAATTGAGAAATAAATCATAATAAAAAGTAATGTTCTCTGAAATGATCATTTGAATTTCTTTTTCATTTTCTGCCTGAGAATTTCATGGTGAAGGATAGCTGTAGTTCTGGGAAACTCCAGCCAATGCCAGCTGGAGACATCCTGTAGTGCTGCACACTGTCTCTTTCCTTTTGACAAACAAGTCAATAAGCAATAATTCCTTGAACAAATTAGGTGCCTCATGGTAAGAACATTGTTGCTTCCCTTGGCTAACCAAGAATTACTCTGAGAGATGAAACTGGGCCGTGGACTCCTTCATGGCACCTCATTTTCTTTGCAGCCCTTTGTGCAGCTCCAAGGGAAAAATGAGTCAGATAGGTTTAAACTTTGGTTTGAACTCATGTCCCAGTGGTAGTGGTCTCAGAAAAGAGACAGAAAACAAAGGAAGTGGGATGCTTTTGTTCATTCCTACTCCTTCAAGATCTAATGTATTTCTTCTGTCGTAAGCTTTTAGAAGTGCTTCTAAAGCACAGTATTCCTTTGGGTGCTGTAATGGCATTTGTGAAGGCCAGAAGGAAGCTTCAATGTATAAAACTTTTAGCAAGGTTGTTTTAAAACACAGAGCACTTTTGTGCCATTTGAATGAGTATCATAGGAAAGATCAAGACGTTTTCCTGAAGATGACTAAACTTGCACGTCAGAAAACGTCACCTGTATTTCTTTATATTGCACAAAAGTCACCAGAACCAATGTATCTGTAAACGGCTTTTCCAATAACTCCAACATACAGTTGCTGTTTACTATCAATTTTGACATGCAGCAAATCCCCAGACAAAGGCTCAGCAATGAGACACTCTGTAAACAACATCCCTTAAATGTTTTAAGCGTGTCCTCAGTACCCACTCTATAAGGAATCAGGCAGGCACGTTTGTGCTCCGATAATGCAGCTCAGCTGGGGTTCTTTTGCAGCTGATTTGATACGGTGCTGCTTAGGCAGCAAAATTAAAAAGCAAACTAAGAAACAAAGAAGGAAAATAGGAAAATCAGGGGCTTTTAACTGGAATCTTTCTAGAGAAAATTTTCACTGCAGAACCCCCCTCGTGACACACAGAGAGCAAAGGGCACACAACGGCATGTTAAATCACACCTGCACCATGAAGGCAAGTCATACAACAGCAGAAAAAGCCCTCCACTCATGTCAAAGGAAATGGAGATGCTGGGGAGTCCTCTTGAGCAAATAACACCCCTTTATGAAGCCTTTGAATCTTAGTGACTTTTTGAGTCACGGTGAATTGGACATACAGGACCAAAACGTTCTCTTAATCACAGGCAGGCACCTCAGTGAAACCCAAAGATCTGCCAAACACAAATGTAGAAAGAAAAAGGAACTCGCTTTACAGTAGATGTATATTGTTATCGTATAAAGACAAGTTTTGTCTTTATACGTATCGTATAAAGACAGTCTGCCAAATGAAGTAAGAGCTCTTCTCAAATGAAGTTACTGACTGCAGTAAGAGCTCAGCCATAACAGAAGTCAAGAGAACCCATGTGAAAGACAGTATTAATGGCACAGCTGCAGGAAATGTTTCTGCCTGAGCTGGCATCTTATTTAGGTACTCCTAATCCCTTCATGAAATAGGAAACTCTAATGGTCATGCAACTGCTTGTTTTGTGTTGCAGTGGCTGGGGGAAAAGAGAAGGCATGGTGGGTTGTCTGGTGGATGCATAGCACAAGTGAGATAAAAATTCTGATTAAACATTTAGACTTAGGGAAAACAAAGGTGATTTGAGACATAAACTGAGCTGTGCTCATACTTTACAAGAAAGTGTCGATGCTTCTTTCAACGAGTAGATGGCAGCAGCACCATTCTCTGCATAAATACTCTCCTGGACTAAGCTTTTGTAATGGGCGGACCAAGAAGAATGGAAGTCCTGTTCTGGAAGAGGCAGCTGGAGGCAAAGGAAAGAAGCAAAGAAAATAAGTGTAGTTCCTCCAGCAAATTAATCTCAAGGAGCTCAGAATATTGCTATTTGGTATGTTATCAAACATCATAACAAGCCTATTTTTTTTTTTTCCAGATAGGACTTCATTATTTTCTGAATATAAAAAGAATGAATTTTGCCTCAGGTCTCTCAACCAGATTCTGACCATTAAGAATCTATATGGAGTCAAGAACAGTGTTTCTGTGTAATGTAGAGGCAATAAGCAAACTGCAGTACGTGCGGCCTCTTATTTCTACTACTGTGCATAACTTTGCCTAGACCAGGGGTAAAACCATGAAGAGTCTGCACATAGCACAACATTTCTGCAGGTTTCTGTGGCAGAATTATGTTTGTTTATTTGATATTCAACCAGATTGGAGAATTTGTCTTCAATTTGCTCATTCTGTTTCCAAAGTTTGGCCTTGCTATCTATAGAAAAATGTTTGTTCTGCTTTAACAGTCAGGAGATTAGTAGCCTTTGGGGCTTGGAAGTCTGACTGCTCTCACTCTAAATGTGGAGAACTGAAGCTACACCTCCTGTCCTCAGCTGTCAGCCCTGCTACACACAGCAGAGAGAAACATATGGTAGTCAAGTAATCCCAACAGCCAAATACAAATGGAAGGATCTGTTTGTATTAATCTGGCACAAAGCAGTGAAGTTTTCTGGTTGCTTAGCAAGTTTGGGTAGCATGGTTTATAACATGAGTATGAATGTAATAACATAATGGCTCAGAATAGGAGCTAACTATCTTTATAATCACCTACCAAGTGTCAAAGTTTGTGAGCCATATGCCAAACAGGCTTTCCACTCTAAAACTACTTCGCTGAGTTGCCAGCACACATCAGCTCAGTTTGCCTTCTCCTGCTGTGTGTGTTGGTGTGCAGGTGTATAGAGATGACACAGCTTTCAAAGCCTACATAGGAGGTTCCAGATCACAGAGTCCAATATCTTAGATTTCTCTTGTATCATATCTACATAACCAAATAAAGGTTATCATGTCCTTCCTTTAATTTATATCATGAGCAAATCCTTGGAACATAGTCAGGTTTTGAGAAAGCCATTTGGGAGAGAAAAACATTTGGAAGATGAGGAGCCGAATATACAAGAAGAATTTGTCAAACACTGTGAGCCTGAGGAACAAGCAGATATTCAACAACCAGCTAACCCCAAAAGTGACACTTGCATATAAAACTATATAGTGATCTGCTGAGTGTGAAAGAGCCCATCCTAAGCCTTCGACTGGGCACACATGCCTGTTTTCTTTACCTAGATCAACTGAAAGCTAAACCAAGGACTCCTCTGGAGAGTATAAGGCTTAGGAAAATGCATCTGTGGCTCTCGCTTGAGCCTTTATATCCCACACCTCAGTTCACACCCCTAAATATGAGCTCTGGTAACAGTTAAGCTCCATTATCTGGATGCGCACAAGGAAATTTCTAGGATGCTAATGTTGCCAGTATTTTGAATATTTAGCTAAAGAAAAAAGTGATCAAAGAAGTCTCCTTTGAAAAAAATAGAATAAATGGGAAGGCAGAAATCTACACTAAAACATGAAGGCTGGACAGAGTGGTTGACGTGAACAGATTAAGGTGCACTTGTGTGTATGAGAGAAAAGCAGGAAGGAGAGATGAAGACAGCCTGGATTCCTTTTCATTTTTTAAAAAAGGAATTTACTGCTGCTTGTTTTGAGTCAGACACTCTCACTGACACACACACATCAAAGTCTTAAGCATAGAATCTGGTTTGGGCTTGAAGAGACACTAAAGACCACCTCGTTTCAATCCCCCTGCCATGCACCTTCTACTAGACCAGGTTGCTCAAAGTCCCTTCCAACCTGGCCCTGTAAGTTGATATACTGCCAGAGGTCTGTAGGTCGTCTAGAGTTAGCCAATATAAGTTTATGGATAGCCAATAGGTTGGCTGGATGGAGAGCAATATCCGTTCATCCACTGAGAATGGGAAGGACTCGCTACATGAACAAAAGCGTGAGGAAATTTGAGGTAAAAGGCACTCCACGCTTGTTTTCTTTTATTTTTATCTAGCAAAGAAGGAATAAGTGCAGTTAATCAGGATTGTTCTGGCATTTTCCTACATTAACACTATATTATCCTTATGGAATTTTTCTCTGCAGTTCTCTCTTGACTTGGCTTGGGTTGTGTTGGGGTTTTTTGACGGATTTCTGCAGAGTAAAATGAAATTTGCCTAAGATTTTGCATGCGGACAGCCCAGACATACCAAAGGATAGAAATGGATGATTTGTTCATGAATATGTAGAAGGATTCCCATTGTTTATCTCTTCATACTTTGCTTATTTTTTTCTCCCTGTGTTTGTGAAGGATATGGGGAAATACCCAACAGTGTTTGAAATAAATCTAACAAAAAAGTGTTACCACAGCCATTGAGTTTCCACTGATGCTGGACTGTTGCTAAGATTACGCAGCTGCCCTTAGTAATGGGATCACCTGGAGATTAATGAAGGGCTGTGTTGTCACACAAGAGTAGGGGAAGCTGGTCACTATTTTGTGGAAATCAGTGCTTTCAGCCATTACTTTACAACACATCAGCATAATCAATTTTAACAGTCATATATATGAGTCACACATCAGGTAGGTAGCTGGCCCAGAATTAACACAGGATACCATGTCCAAACCAGCTAGAATTCTTTCCCAATACTAGATGTTTCTGTTGTAAATTTGATGAGACATACCAGTGACAACTGCAAGAACTATAGCCATCTAAGGCTGACTGATGTCTTCTGGTAATTATTTGGACGTTGACTTCTGGACTGCATGGTGTTAGCTATGTCATAGAGGTCTTAGTGGATTAACCAAGATAATGGTCAAAAGGGTAAGAGACTCATAGCTTCCATTTCACTCACAACTCTGAGATCACTCAGAAATCACAAAGACAGAACTATTCTATCATTACCTATTTCCCAGAATTTCAGTTTCTGTTTAAATAACCCTACTGCATTATTTGGCTTAGTTTATCTCAATAAAAAAGCAGCAACAATGCATGACATGCTTACAAACTGGAGCCATGCATTTGATAGGGTGCAAAGAGGTGAAACATACATTAAGTCAAATTCATGCTGAAAAAGATACCTATCATGTTTACAGAACAAGCTGAACATTGCAGACATGCCTGTGACCTTCAAGAACATAGTGAAATACATAGATACCCAGCGAGTTTCAGATGAGGGCCACTGGAAAGAAATGGGTGCAGCAAAAAAGGTATCTATTAGGAGAGGTAGAGGAGTAGGTAGTGTGGTTTCTGGAGGGATCTAGTTTAAATGAGTTGCCTGATGTTCAGAAATGCAAACTGTTGGAAAATCTGCTGTAGTCTTTTAAGTTTGTAACACTCCACTTAACATCCACATAATAAAGATAAATTCTGCAGGTCTGCATGAAACATTACAGCTCTTTGATACCAGCAATCTGTAGATTATCACCTCTTATTTAGTTGAGGAAGATACTTACGTTCCTTTTAACCTCTAATGCTCATTCCTTCATTCCTTCATCCACACACTCTTTACACATTTGTATTTACTTACCTCTCTACTAACACGTACTGTTCAAGTACTGTTTTCAGTACTTAAGGGATTTGAAACACAATGGTGAGAAATTATTTAGCAAACAATTAGAGGAAGGTGTGCAAGCAAAAGCATTAATTTCCAAAAGTATCGTTAATCGCATGGTGCAGGCTCAGAACCCAAGCAAATATTAAGATAAGTAATCACTGTCAACATGTCAGCCACATGGGAAGCACCCTCAGCCAGTTATGCAAACACGTCCCTCATACTTCAGAAGATGTGAGCACAGCTACCCGCTACTTCTGGTAAAGTCACACTTTGAATTCACAATGCTCTTCCCATAGCATAGAAGTTCAAATCTATTCTGATGGTTCCTTTAGGATTTTCAAGCCTTTGCTCAGCAATCATTATCAATGAATGAAATGCTTGCTTTAAATCTCAAATGCGTACTTCAAATGTAACCTTTGAATAACCTCCAGTAATTGGTTGACAGATGACGTACATGTGAATTTGGATGTAACAACTGTTCTAACAAAATCCAGCCAAGCACAGAGATGCAGAAATTCATGATCAAAAAGGCAAACCAAGGAAACGTTCCAGAATACAGCTGCTCATATGCTTTGTTTTGCAGAAAAGATTGCAGTTTCTAGAATTGGATTACCTCATCACACGCTGGAAACATATTAATGCTTTCAGTAACTACTTAAAGTATTAAATATAACTATAAATTGCCAGCGTTGGGGTCTTTGGCATCCTTAACATCCTGTGGTGTTGTGCTCTCCCCCTGCCACTTAGGCCATAACCAGCAGTGGGACTCGTGATGGCTGCATCCACTAAACTCTTGTCTTTGGAGGACAGATGGCAACATGACAGCCAAGGGCTGTCTACATCACTGTGTACAGTAGTGACACTGGAGGGGGGTCTTGCTACTATGTGGTAGTAAGTGGTATTGCTGCTATGCAAATGTCAAATGAAAGTCAATCACCTTACTCTATAAATAGTGGGCACTCCAGGGCCACTGAGATCTCCTGCACAGAGGTTCCTTGCCCTAACAGGTTGTCAGTAAGTGATTAATAGCATGCTAAACTTTGAAATCTTAGTTAAGTAATATAAAGGATTGATTGCACATATGTAATCCTTCAGACATAAACCGCTGACCAAGTCTAGGACTTGAAGAGGATCCAGCCACACCTAGACTGCTCTCTGTGAAGGAGTTTAGAAAGCAAAGGGATGCTTTCTGGACTTCATGGCTCAACAGGAGTGTCCCTGTTTCAGTTTTGTCTGAGCCTGTCTTCTGTGCAGTAAATAATCTTGTGTACCTTTCCATCAAATTTTGTTAAACCGCTGTTGCATCTACCATTGAACTCTGTCAACTCACTGCTTCATGAAGTAGTTATAAAGTTCTTGCTTCTCTCTTATAAGTACATCACTTCAGCTGTGAAGCATCTATATATATGTGTGTGTGTGTGTGTGTGCGCGCACTTCTGTGTGCATGAAACAACCATAAGGATGTTGCTGGAGGTACACCAACACTCCCACTAAGAGAGCACTCTCTGGAAGGACTGCAACTCCAAAAACCCATCTTCATTTTGGTACATCATCATAAACCTCCCAGGAGACAGCAAGTACCTAAACTTTCTTGTCCTTTTACTATCTGTCTTGCTAACTTGAAGTTATAACCCCACTTTAGTTCTTTTGCTGTTGAGCATTACCTATTTGTAGTTGTCCACTGTTGCTTTTAAATATAACACATGCATTTTAACACATGTATGTGAGATCTCATTGCTCTGACTTCTGGGTGAAGGGAAGCAGCGTTATGAAGATAAAGCTGTAGTTTGTCTTCTGGCACAGGACTCTACACAAATCCTGGCATAGTTATTTGCTTGTGAAGCGCTGCATGTACTAGTGTTAAGTAAAAAGACAGGCACAGAATGCCTCTCTACTTTGCTCAAGGAGAGCATGTTTATGTGGCTGTTATGTTAATCCCATGACCTACAAAGGGAAAGTCCAAGTATTCCAAAGAAATTAGGCACCAAAATGCTATTTTAGTGTTACTTTGGCTGTATTTATCACATGAAATACTCAACTTCCAGTGCTCAGGTGCTGCCTAGCACCCCAATGGCCAGCTCTACATATTCAGACTCGCTGCCTCCGAGCAACCCATTTCTGCTTGTGAAAGAAGCAGTCTTTTAAAACATAAACCAAACCAAAAGTAAACCAACACCAAAAAACCCCAATCAACCAACGAACTTAAGGCATCTAAGCTTGAGTATCTCAAAGCTGCTTCACTGGGCTGTGAAATGACTGTCTTTCTTTGCTAACTGTGGAGGAGGCAGCACCAGGGAGTGCAGCATGGCCTCCATTGCCCATCAGGCTGGGGGAGAGCCAGGAGGATATCTGTGTCTCAGGCTCAGTTGCACTGTTGTCTGGCAGTGAGTTGGCTTAAGTCTCTTATTTTCTCAGGACCAATGCACAGCATGGAAGCCAGCCCTAGGAGTGGGAACTTTGGAAACTCACTTGCAATGCATTTGCTTATTTTTGAGTCTTGCTAGAATGCTTTTCAGTTTGCATCATCAGAGTCTGGAGACCACCCAAAGGAAACCAGCATTTAAACCTAAACATATTTTAGACTCTGGAGCTGATGCTGCATTCCAAGAGCTAGCTCATGCCATATGCGATGAATGGCAATGTTATGCCCCAGGGCAGCTTTATTGCAGGATCCCTTTCTCAGGGTGAAAAACAACCGTAGCTTTAAACACAGGGACACAGCTTTTCAGCATCTGTATGCTTGCAACATCAAGAACAGTTAAGGGTTCTCTAGAGACAGGCTTCAGTGTACATTAACTTTTTGCAGAGTGTCAGCTTTCTAGTGTATCTGGAAAAGTCCTTATTGGGGCTGAGGGTGGTAGGACAACACACACCAGTTAAGACAATAAAATTCTCTGGATTAATTAGCATATTCCAGACTTTTCTCTGCTAAAGTCACCCTGCTTCTTTAAAGGTTGTAACAACTTAAAAGGCACCGGTGATGACTCACACAGGCATGGAAAAAGTGCATAGACAACTTGGAGCACCCTGTAGAAGTTCTCCGCTGGGCAGCTGCAGAGGCAGCAGCTGTGACAGATGGTAAGCCATGCTATGAGGTTAGTGCTGATATGTAGAGGATGGTTTTGTACATACCACAGCATAATCAAGTAGTTTTGAAGCTTTGTAAGGGATTGGAGAAGAGATCAAGGGCGAAACAGAATCTCCAGCACATGAGAGACAGTAGGCTGGTTTAGGATGCTCAGCAGGGCAAGGAGGCTACTTCACACTCCTACATGACCACAACATGAGGCTTCAAATTTTTTTCCACACTGAAACTGCACATAAAGCCTATGAATTATTCAAAGCAAGGTAGGTAGCATTCTCACCACTGGCAGGGAAGGACTGGTGTAGGATCAATATAAAAAGGACATGGAGCTGTTGGAACAAGTCCAGAGGAGGCCATGAGTCTGATCAGGGACTGGAGCATCTTCCATACAAAGACAGGCTGGGAAAGTTGGGGCTGTTCAGCCTGGGGAAGAGAAGGCTGCGTGGAGACCTCAGAGCAGCCTTCCAGTATCTGAAGGGGGCCTATAGGGATGCTGGGGAGGGGCTCTTCATTAGGGACTGCAGTGACAGGACAAGGGGGAACGGGTTCAAACTGAAACAGGAGAGGTTTAGATTGGATCTAAGGAAGAAATTCTTTGCTGTGAGGGTGCTGTGGCACTGGAATGGGTTGCCCAGGAAGTTGCAAGTGCTTCATCCCTGGTGATGTTCAAGGCCAGGTTGGATGAAGCCTTGGGTGGCATGGTTTAGTGTGAGGTGTCCCTGCTTATGGCAGGGGGTTGGAGCTAGATGATCTTAAGGTTCTTTCCAACCCTAACTATTCTGTGATTCTATGATCCTGGAGAGAGAAGGACACTGAGCGAAGTCCTCCTGCTTGGAGAATAGACACCATGGGAGAGGAGTTCGCCTGCTTGAAAACCTGAACTGGAAGAAGTATCTCTCCAATAATCATGAAAAATAGGGCAAAAAGGGGTTTAAGGTTTCCTGTAACTGGCATAGTGAGAAAGTTCTTTTTCTTTTAGTTCCTTAGTCTTTGAAGAAACAAGAATGCTGTTACCACCAGGCTACAGACTTGGGGCCTCACTGTAGGCCTCTAACAGATAAAGTGGAGTATTATAGGCTAAATGTTGTATAATCTGGTCCTCTAGTAGAAAGATGACTTCCAATGAAAAGGAGTTGTTGCCACATTACTGCTCAATAAGACCTAATTTTTCCTAAGGGCTCTTAGATGTCTTCTCTATTCACTAAGAAAATTGCTGTAGTAGGGTGAGCACTCAGAAAAGTTGTCTTGGTGGGTTTTTCAGTGTCCAGAGAAGTGGACATTTTTCAGGTAAATGGAAATCAGAAGGTATTTAATGTAGACCACTCCTCTCCACTGCTGCACAAAGATTGTTATGCAGTATTGAAGTGACTACTTCCCACTCCTGTGCACAGACTTCGACATTCATTTGTGTTGAGGCTCTTGCTCTTAAACTGTATTCATACCATCCTTCTGAAGAGAAGGGATTTTGTAAGGGGTTTAGGCTGTACCTGCTGTTACTTCCTTAATGAAGCCAGAATGGTGTAAAGAACATCAGTGTGCACTAAGTTTAAACTGTTAAGATGTCAGTCTTTTTCCAAGGGAAAGATAGATTACTCTAATATGCAAGGTTTTGTAATAACAAAATGTCTCACCTAAAATTGCAGCTTAGTTGGTAGATTGGGTAGAAAGAATTATTCCCATGTAGATTCTAACATTGTATTTTAATAAATGTTTTAAATAAAGGGAAGGCTACTTCCCATGCAGTCTTGCTTTGTTCTAATGAAATATTTACCATGCTGTAATTGCAGTCCATCCCTCAGGCAGAAGGATACTGCCAGCCATGGAATAAATATTCTACTCTGCCTCAGCTGGGCTTTTGAAAGGAAACTGTTCTGTGGGTAACAGTTGTTTGGTAATGGCCTGTTCTGAGATGGCCACTAGGATTTTTGTTCACTAAGCTGATTTTAGAAATGGCAGAGGTGTAAGATGCAGCGCACATCACCACATTGCCCTATTTATACCTACTTCACTCACTGCGCCTTGCAGAGGAGACAAAACCCCACGAGTCAAGTCACTGAGTTATTTGTTAACTGCAAGCACTTCATAAAACCACTTAAACGAATAAATGCTTTCAAAGAATCTGAGGAACACCAGAGAAGGGAACGTGCTGAACCAAAGCCTCCCCTCACTGCCAAAGCTCTGCTACTTGACTTAAATCAGCTGAGAGCCTAGATCTTCCTTCAGTCAATGCTGAGTATTTATTTTCCCTTTCAAAGCTCTTTCAAAGGCACAAAATCTAGTTTGAACACTACATCAAAACAGGCTTGGATTTATTTCCACACTGTAGTCCATGTCTAAGGACACTACAGGGCACTTACCTTTCAGTCACTTTGCAGGTTGTTCTCACCTCTTCCACTACTGCTACCACTTCACTGCTGTTCTCACCACTCTTCCACTAGTGCATACAGTGATATAGGCCCAGCATCTTCAGGCACCTGTCAATTAGCAATCTTGGTTTACATAAACCACCTGTAAGTATTTCTGTAAAACAAAATTACTTAGAATAGTGCAAGTTCGTGTGATGCTGTGGAGAACACAGAAAACCTCACAGGAACTTCCATACTGCTTCCAATCTCCATTGCTGATCACAGCTTCTCTGTTGTGGGAAAGAACATAGCAGGGACAGGCAGAGAGATAAAAAACAGCAGCAATACAGCAAGGGTGAAGCTATTCAGTTTTTTTCAGTTCTCTCTTTCAGTCCCTGCCTTCCCTTACTGGGTTTTGATCTAATACTTCAATCTGACAAATGGAAAAGAACACAGGATAGCCAGGAGGTAGCAATAAATAAGCAGCAGTATTTTTCTGCCTTTAGTTTCCACTTTCATTCATAGCAGCAAAATTGCCTCAACATATTCCTCCTTAAGGAATAGGGAGGACACTTTATGCCAAACAGAGATGTATTTGTTTTCTCTTAAAAGAAAAGATCAGCCTCTCACTTCCGTATTCAGAACTACATATTTACAGAGTTGTCACATTGCCTACAACCAGACTTTAAATATTTATTGCTTGTATGGTTAAAAAATAACACAGTCAGATGATAAGCAATCCTCCACACATTCTCCCTCTGACAATATTTCAAGCTGTGGGGGAAAGCATCCTATGGCTGGCTGGCACCTCACTCTGCAAGAACCCCTGCAGGGATGAATCCTGCTTGGATGCTGGGTTCCTCCATAACTGGGAGAGGAACACAAGCCTAACGAGCCCAGTGTTTGGCATTTCACAGAAAAGATCCACCAGCTCCCATACCAAAGCAGAGACAAAGGAGCAACACAATAGTAATTTCCAGGTTTTAATACACTTGATGTGCCCTTCAGAGTATTACTTTGACCGGGTCTAATAGGGTTTTTTGTCTGTGGTCTGTACCAGCCAGTCAATAGCATCCATGTCTCCCAGTATTGCCATGAAGGAGATATCCTGACCTTCAGTGAACATAAAAGTCACAAAGAATGGGAAATACTCAGCTGCCTGTTTCATCCCACAACTTTTCTGTCCAGGAACAGCCACCAGTGTCTCTACAATAAGCTGCAACACTACAGGAAGCAGCAGGTCTCAAAAGGGCCATACAACAGGTTGCATGTCACCAGTGCTGAACATACCACCTCTGGGAAACCACTGATGCATTCATCTGAATTAGAAGAACCACTGCTAAAACAGGCTAAGTCTTAAGGGCTGATCAAATCTTTCCAAATCAGACATACACTGGTTATACAGTGTGGGTTCCCTCCATGGTCAAGTACATCCTGGGAATGGTAGAATAGAATCATAGAATGGTTTGGGTTGGAAAGGACCTTAAGATCATCCAGTTCCAACCCCCCTGCCATAAGCAGGGACACCTCACACTAAACCATGCCACACAAGGCTTCATCCAACCTGGCCTTGAGCACTGCCAGGGATGGAGCACTCACAACCTCCCTGCCCAACCCATTCCAGTGCCTCACCACCATCACAGCAAAGAATTTCTTCCTTAGATCCAATCTAAACCTCCCCTGTTTCAGTTTGAACCCGTTACCCCTTGTCCTGTCACTACAGTCCCTAATGAAGAGCCCCTCCCCAGCATCCCTATAGGCCCCCTTCAGATACGGGAATACTTTCTGCCCATCTTGTCTCTATGGTAGATGGAGTGAAATGCCAAATGTATGTCAAAAGTTTCAATTAAAAATAGTAACCAGCTTTCAGATGAAAGCCCTTGCCTTTTAGTCATCTTTGTGGGAAATGGCAGTCACTTAACTTACCCCCGTTTGTAGTGATTCAGATACATGACAAGCTTAGCCCTATAAAGGTGTCTGGTCTCTATTCAATTCTCTACAATGCATGATGCATTGCTCAAGCATCTTTCAGAAATGGAAGTTCTGAACCAAAGAAAGCTAAACAGGGGAAATTTATTTTTTCTAAAAAGATAAAAGGTATCTGTAGAAAAGTGCAGACGCATCAGTAACATCTTAATATATATGACAAGTCAGGAAGCTTTCCTGACACTAATTTGATCATTTCTCTTGTGGTTATAAGGAAGAGAAGATTTATTTTATTTTATTTTATTTTATTTTATTTTATTTTATCTTATTTTATTTTATTATTTTATTTTTTGTCTCATATCTTGACAAGTTCAACACTTTCCAATTTTTCTTGTCTGGGTCCTGTGTTTATGAAATTCCCACTTTACTTTCATATAGAGTGACAGCAAGGATCTCTATGTGCAGAGCGTGGGCTGTCAAAGGTTTGCTAGATTCTCCCAGGAAAGATGGAAGCATTACCTGTGACACTCTGTAAATACAAAGAGATGAAATCCAAGCATACCATTCATCTCACAGATGGGTGGAGATGTACCAGCTGAAGTCGCTATGAAAAGAGCATAAATACTTCTGGTAGTGGTTATGCAGCATGCAGTACTGCAGTCCAAAGCTGTAAGGCCAGGGATACTGAAGTAAGTGACAGAATTGCTCCATGCTCTTCCTGTCCTATCACAGAAAAGGAAAAATGAGGGTTTTTTCCAATGCATTTTCGCTCTTAGAAGATATACAAGAAAGCAGAAGTGTTATTTATGGCTTTTAGAAAGCTAGGACAAGCAAAGCATCGACAAGGACTTTACACATGAAGTGTCAAACCCATGTTATGAGATAGTCATAGAGAATGGAGATAGAAGCATCACGAGCAAAGAAAGGCAAAATATGAGAACGTTCTTAATTTCCCAAATACTCCAGAAGAAACCATACAAGAAAAAGATATATGCCCCAAAGAACATAGGCTAAACACACACCAAAAATCAAAAACACTCACGAGGAAGCTGAGTTTTAACACGTCTTGTAAATGACAGTTTATACCAGCCAGCAAACAAGGGTTGAGAACATCGAAAGAAACCCTGAAGTAATGCCAAAGTGATGGCAGAAAGAGAGGACAGGGAGAGGTGGCCCGCGGTGAGCATCCTGTGCTCATGAAACATGCTGGGAAATGCCAAAGCAAGGGGCAGGCAGGATTTCCCTTCTGCTTTAACGAGTAACCGGGTTGTTCCAGTTTAAATCCTGAGAGCAGAGGCATTCTCTGATACTTTTCATACACCAGAAGGCTGGCAATGGTTAATCAGCTACTTTTGTCAGCTTTTGTACTGCTCTGAACTGTATGACCTAGGTGAAATCAGAGCTTTCACAGATTGCTCCTGCAGCATGTCAACCTGGCCAGAACAGACCCCCTCCCGTTTGCCACCCATTACATGTTCAGAGGGCAGCAGCCACCGAAGACCCTAATGGCACATGGTATGTTAAACTTATATGCAACGGGAATAGTACATTAATAGCTGAAAATAACACTGTAGTTTACTGCAGGAGGATTTTCTATCTCCTTCATGTCCCAGTCTCTAGCATACAGGAGAGCCATGGGCCTCTTTCACCTTACATGCACAAACCAAGTCTTCAGGGTACACCTTCAACAACTCAAATTTCCAGAAAAATCAGGGCCTTCTTCTCATGGGGAAAGGGGGAGCTCCCCTCCCCCCCCAAAAAAAAAATTCAATAAACAACTAAGAAACAACTTTTCTCCTGATGTCAAAGGTAAATTCTATCGGTTTTTTTCTTCTCTTCAGATGAAATACTTAACTTTCTTCCTAAACCAAACAGCTCAATAGCCCTTTGTCTCAGGCTCATAGAATCATAGAGTAGCTAAGGCTCGAAAGGACCTTAAGATCATCTGCCCTTGAACACTGCCAGGGATGGAGCACTCACAACCTCCCTGCTCAACCCATTCCAGTGCCTCACCACCCTCACAGCAAAGAATTTCTTCCTTAGATCCAATCTAAACCTCCCCTGTTTAAGTTTGAACCCATTACCCCTTGTCCCATCACTGCAGTCCCTAATGAAGATTCCCTCCCCAGCATCCCTAGAAGCCCCCTTCACACACTGGAAGGCTGCTCTGAGGTCTCCACGCAGCCTTCNCAGTCCCTAGATTCCCTCCCCAGCATCCCTAGAAGCCCCCTTCACACACTGGAAGGCTGCTCTGAGGTCTCCACGCAGCCTTCTCTTCCCCAGGCTGAACAGCCCCAATT
>NDXB01016892.1:2632-31054 GCA_002631895.1 Agapornis roseicollis
TTTTTTTTTTTTTTTTTTTTTTCATCTTCCAAGATTGTCAGAATATCCTTACATAACTGGGAATGATTTTATTCTCCATTTTTTCTGTGGATGTAGAGGAAAGGGTAAATTAAATTCTCATGTGGTTTTACTTTTCCATCAATGGCTTCTGTCTCAGGTTTGCACTGGTAAATTCACTTTCATGCCAGACAACTGAGTGAAGTTTTCACTGCTGTAACCACAGCATTAAAACAGCATTGCCACAGAATTAAAACCTGTATTATGCAAATTAATGGCAGGCAAAAGACTTTCATTTCAACTTCTAATATTGTGATTTTTCTAGTTTGTTACTTCTCAGATTCCTTTTAAATTCTTTCTTATACAAAATACTTAACTAGAAAAGGATGAAAGAGCAGCAAAATTTTAGAGATCTTAAAAAGATATTAAAACTATAGATTCTTAAAGATTTTAACAACTGTATAGTACTGTACAAACAAAATCCAATAATCCAAATAATAATGGCACACTGACAGATTCAAGAGGGATGAACTGTAATAAAGTAAGAATAGTCAAAAGTGAGAATATTCAACATTGGAATTTTCAAACTTAGACTTAAATATATATTTTTATGCTTTAATGTCAGGGGTGGTTTTTATTTTTATTTTAACAACTTTGTGGCAGAATTTTTGAAATAATTACTTCATCTATTGTTAGATTACTTCATCACTTGCTTAATGTTCTTAATTATTATGAAGCTATTATGATATGACAGTATACTAATACTCAAAATCATTGCCTACCCCTGGTTATTCAGTTTTTGAAATTGTATTGTCTTCATGAGATCAAGTGCAGCTAACATGATTAATTTCTGCCATTACAATAAACTGCCTCGGAGGTCAATGGTCTTCAACAGATTTTACAGCAACATTATATAATACTGTTGATACTAACTTAGAAATAATTATATACTGCTTCTAATAATCCCAAGAGTATTATGAATAATACAAAGATAACATAAGCACACAGAATGAAATAAACTAACTTATTTAGGACTCTAAAAACCTAAACAAATTTGAATACCTTTCTCTCTATCACCAAAACTACTGCCAAAAAAAACTATAGAACAGTCTACACATTAGCTATTTTGAACAATTCTGTCATGTCTACAATGCATAATAAAGTACAGTATGTTCTTGTATCATGCTCCTTTTGATATTAAAATGCAACTTTGAAAAAATTCAGTGCTAGGTAGAAACTAAAATTTCTAGACTTGTTACATTTTAACTGATGCTTTATTTTCTTCATCTGATATTACTCATAAGGCACTTCAAAGACCTAGTAATAAATTTAACCATACTGTAAGCTTTCAGAAAGAGAATTTAAGCTTATATTCTGAGGTTCTCTCTATAATACTATTTCATATTTGTATGCTATTATTTGGTCTTCAGAGGACTGTGAACAATTTTAGAACAGATGTAAGAAACATGGGATAGCATATGCATGCATGCCTTTTACAAATGTTCTGGTCATAAATAAAATTCAGAGAATGGGGATCATCCCATCATATAACGTAGCTCAAAACCTCTTTTTTTAATGGGATCATATTGAACATAACATCACTTGCTGTCTTTCCATTAATTATGAAATCTAATCTCAGCTTACATATTTACAATAAGTACACTAAGCTTATCTATAACTTTTCTCCTGCTGCCATGTGCTCAATATCATCAGTCCTGCCACTAGAAAGCATGTGTTTTTTCTCCAAGATAATGATATAAGAGTCAAGTAGACTAGGATGCTTTTAAAAATTTGCAAATAAGCCAAACAGTCAAGAGATAATTACATTTTATTACAGTTTTTTTTTATACCTAAATGTGTTTTTCTTCCCCCAGTCACTTACAGTATTACTGCAAATGATCCAACCATATAGCAGGACAACATACCTCATAAGTCACAATGTCTATCTGCCAAAATATAAGATATAAGTGTTTTTTTAATTAGACAGATTGGATTAAGAACAAAAGTTTTGTTCCAAGATTGTGTTCTGAAAGTGCACTGAGGTTACNCTGCCAAAATATAAGATATATGTGTTTTTTTAATTAGACAGATTGGATTAAGAACAAAAGTTTTGTTCCAAGATTGTGTTCTGAAAGTGCACTGAGGTTACCCTACAGGTTGTATCTGAAAACATCATGTCTTTAAAATGTATGAAGTCTGCTGAGAGCTGCCTAGAAACAAATCAACTAAAAAGAAACAAACATAAACCTGGTAAAATCATTCAGTATTATCACTAGATTTGTTCTCTAATTTCCTAAGACAAACAGGACTGTGACTTCTACCAAGCAATATCCATTGTCGTTACTGCTGCCCTCCCTCCTTTCCTGATTTTAAATTCAACTCACTTATTGTTTTAGATCTACCAAACAAATATGCGACAAGGAGGCTATTTGCTTTTAAAAATAACTTATCTGGGGAAATGAGGGTACAGCAATGTTCCTAGCTTTTCCTTTTCACTGCTGCATACTTTAAATTTAATCTCAGTCCAGACTGATGTTCTAGTATCAAAATAATGTTAATATTTATTAAATAGTCCTAACTTTTCTAATTTTAAATTCTTCATGTTCTTCTTTAGAAGTTCTTTAGATATTTTAGATGTTCTTTAGGTGATCTTAAGGTCCTTTCCAACCCTAACTATTCTATGATTCTATGATGATTCTTTGTTTCTCAAAGCTTACGCTGACATAAATGGTTAGTTTTTTTAAGTAAACGTTGCCTTTACATTGACTGGTTTCCAAGGATTTCAGGAAATCTGATGGAACCTGACAGAACTCAAAATCTGCATACAATCTATTCTTACTTTAAATTGTATTAGGGGGTGAGGGAGAGGGTGGAAAGGGGGGAGCAAATTAGCCCTGAATGCAAAATAAAGGTCTTAAAGATTTTGAAGATTAGGTGATATATAATTGATGCACAGTACTCATCACTGGTTGAGAAATGTAGATCAGTTAATGAACAAAGAGAAAACAAAGCAGCACATGCATCGGTAAAAATGAAAATACAGTCTACTTCTACAAGTAAAGCCTGCAAAACTTGCTCACAGCCTTAAGGACTCATATAATGGAAAACATCAATTCTGAAAAAGATCTTAAGGCAAGATAAGAGTAGAGGAAAATGGTAAAGAATCAGTTATGCCTGGAGTTTTCATTGTGACACAAAGGAGTTAGAAAATCTTTTGAAGGCATATAAAGAAATGGGGAGGTTACACTTTCTCTGTGTTTTGTTCAAATACAGCTGTCACTGAAATTCTGCACCAGCAGTACAAGAAAGATATTTTAAAAGATGGACAAAGTCAGGAACACCAAATTATTAGGTTTAGTCATACAGTAAACAGTACTGCAAAATCTGTTAATTTCTGTATGAATTTAAGCAAAAATTTACTATTAATATGGGGGGGGAGGGGGAAGGAAAACTTTAATTCTAGTGTTTCCTGTAGCTTTTACAAATAAATTGGAATTCTACCACAGGAAAACACAGTAAACTAGATATAGTGTCAGAAGCTCTTCAAATATAAATTAAGTGTAAGTAAAATATAAAATCCATCAGCTTTCAGTTTAAGGTTTATTTATCAATATGAAATATTCAATATATTCCCTGAACTGTCTCTGTCATGATTTTGGGGATTCTAGAGAAACAAAACAAAATAAAAAAAAATTTACTCCTTGTTAAGAGATTCATTTTTATATTAAAATTATTATTAGGATGATAAATGTATTCCTCTAACTTTGTTAAGCCTTGCAGTAGACCACCATAAAGTCCTTTTTTTTATTAGTCACATCCATTATGAAAGAAACTGCAGTAGTAATTTTAACAGATCCACAGAGTTTTGTTGTAAAAAAACTCAATAACACAACAAGCTCTTGGCTATACTGTAAACATTACCTCTATTTGGTGTTTGCTGATTAATAATTTAGAATTTTCTAAGTGTCAACATTGCTATGCTTCAAAAGCACGATTTCCTCTAGCAAAACATCAAGTCACCAAAATAAACTGCTTCTGTGTTAATATTTTTAAAACAAATTGTGTTGGGTCATGACATTTCTTTCCCTTTTAAAACAAACAAATGAATACAAAGATGGTAAGTTTATCAGCCTAATTCCCTTGCTTATGGCAGGGCTGGAGAAAGGTTTTGACTGATAGTCATCAGTCTTGTGAAACAAAGAGAAACCATTGCTGAAGTCATTACAGTTACAAAAGAGGTAATGAAGTAGGGTAGTGATAGTAAACTATAGAAAGTACCAAAGTAGGCTTTGTCTGGGGCAGCTAAGGGTTGCAGCAATATCACAAGGTACTTTCCTAAGTGCATGAGTTCCTCGATGTCTCTAAATCCTCTAACACTCAGTAGTGCTGTAAGGTCTAACAAGAAACTCCAAAAAAGGCTGTCAGTCATCACAAATGAGATTGGTGTGACTCCTAAGCATCAAAGCAGTACATGAATAATACATCCTATGGGTTCAGTATGCTAGGGTATCTACTTTAATTGGCGCATATAGTTTTGACAATATTCTAAAATCCTCAAGATAAATCACTAAATTGTTAAAGCTAGTCACAATCAGTATTTTCAGACTATTCTTAAACTTTGATCTGTATTGATCATAAATACAATATTTGCAACCAGTATGACTGGAGCTCTGAGCTCTTGAGAAAAAGCTGAGCTAAAACTAAGACCCCACTGAATCAAATATTTCTTGTCCTGAAGCCTTTATAATCTAATAGAGAACACAGCAGTATTTTATCTTATGGGAGCAGTTCCTGAGATCTACTCTACTTTTATACAAGAGCTACCAAATACTCATATAATATACAAGCAAAAGTCTCTCATGCTGTTTTCAGCCTCAGAGACACTTATAATATAATATGCCTAGTTGTGTTTTTTTTCTTAAAGCCATCAGTTTACTAAAATACCGATACTAAAAACATCACATAAGCCCTTATTAGTAAATCCTCCCATAAAACCCAAACATTTACATACAACACACAGAAAAGATCTTTTCTTTGTCAGCTATTAAAAACAACTGTTAAAGGAAAAATGTCTTGTGTAAACTCTTTCAGTTAGGTGTCATGCCTATTGCAAAAGTACAGAAAAAAAACTTTTGTGATCGGAATTTTTAGTTTATCTTACAGTGTCCAGAAACAAACTGTGGTCTAACGGCTCCACAAATACTGCATAAATGGAACAATATTTGGTTTTCATTCAAGACATCTGGAAGGACTGAACCATGGACAAAGTAGGAGATTTATAATGAGAGATTAATAGCCAGTTATTTTAGCAAAAAGAAACAGTAGCTGCCATTAATATGTTCTTAAAGTCTAGCCACTAAGAGGGAAGAAAGAACCACCTTGACTTGCTATTGAAGACAATAGAACATAGATATCTGGTGCTGACAAATTACAAAAAACAAATAAACAATACTGATCACCTAATATCAAAGAGTCAGCATCTATTTCCAGCTTCCAGCAAAATAAAATGTATGAACTGTCTAATATAACAGGTGAATAATAGATCCCATTTCCATTCAGAGAGCCCTCTGTTCATCTCAGGATCCTTCAATTCAGATACATTCTTACTGTTTTCGGAATATTTTAATTTCACTTCTACTACCACTGCAATAGCAGAACCTTGATCAGTTTCAGTACACCTCCTCTATAAATGTTCTCTTATGCTACATTGCCACAAAAAATACAAATAATGACTGATTTTGAGTATCCACTTTTGAGGGGATATGGTGAGACACCTTGTAATACTGTGAAATTCACAGATATTTGCCATTCAAATAAGTAATTGCATAATGGAAAAGCTGTTCAAAATATGTTCTCTTTAATTTTTTTCTTTCCCTTCTCCTAGCATTTTTTTGACAGAAATGTCCTCTGTAAATTAATGTACCATAAGAGTTTGCTACCTCCATTAAAGAACAAAATAAAATTCAACAAACCATTCTGAAGTGATCAAATTTCTGATACATGTACATCTCAAATTTAATATAGTCACATGATGAGTACAACAGTCTTTTACATTCTTGTTAAATCGATGCATAAACAAATTTGCACATCCTTAAACATTCAATAAAAATTGAAGCTTTTAAGTAGGCTGAATATGTGCAGCAAAAGAACATATTTATTTATCTTTTAAATCAGCATAAAGGTGAAATTATTATTTGAATTTAGAAGATATTCAGCAAATGGAAAACACTCAGACTCACAAAATACAAGACTTTTTTTTCTGGTTGGCTCACTTCCATTGCGAAAAGTCAAACATTAAATAAATGAGTAGGGTTTCGTTCGTTTGTTTGTTTGTTTTAAATCTATTGCAAGCTTAGGTTTTGAGTGAAAAGCTACAGCGCACCTGTATTGTGTTCCTTTTTTAGAAGAATAAATAAGTAATTATAATACTCACTTCCTGTAGAAGTACAACAAAAACAACAAAAAGATTGAGATCAACAAGTGTCTACCATATTTATCTAAAGTTGTCAAGAAACTCTGTCATAAGCTTTACTGAAATAATATGACCCAGCATGATGTGAGCAACAAAACAGATGAAATTTCTTTGGGGACAGGACAAAAGTAAAAAGTAGCCTCCATCTAAAATGTTTTCTGACAAGTAGTTGTTGGTAATGAATAACTGATAACTCTTTAACAAAACAAGTCAAATAATTTTAAACATACTAATTTTCAACATAATTAATCCAGAAGATTAGCACAGAAGAAAAAGAAACACCTTATAAAGCCCCCCACAGTGAGAACATTTCAACTGGAACTACAGATAACTACAAAGCCACAAATCTATGCATTCTAGCTTCAATAATTCTGGTGTTCACAAAAGACATTGGAAAATACAATTCATTTAAATATTTTTTTATTCTCTTCTATTACATGCAGTGAATCATTCACTGAATGTTATTTTTGTACTGTGGCAAGATGTCTAGTCCAGTTACAAGGAGATATTTATTGCAGCATGAATTACATTACTTTGTAATACATTCTGGCTAGTATCAGTGCTGGTTCACTAGTATTAGTAATTCCTGAATATTCAAAACCTCATGAAATGCATTCAAGAGAGGAGGAAGTACACCTGAAATAAATCAATTCTCAAATAGTTTCAGGCTTTTATGTTTTCATGACTGTTCATCTTTTCTTTTGAAAAAAAAATAAAATAAAATACCAATTATATATTCCTGCTGAAGTCAACATTTCCATTGTTGTCACAGCACACTTTTAAATATTATGGGTATCTCACAAAGGTCAGATGACCTTCACTCTAAAAGTGTCTATTTTTCTTCTTTTTCTAAAAAGGAAGATCTGGATAACTAGCTGTAATACAGATACCTACTCTGCCTCTGTTTTAGTGAGATGGATCTCACATCCAAAAAATATGTCACAAAGAAGTATGTTAGAAGTTTGCTGCAGGGTAGAAATAATTATTATATTTTAATAACTCAAGCACTTTAATGTCTGATACATTCAGAATCTCAGAATCGCAGAATGGTTGAGGTTGGAAAGGACAGCTGGAGGTCACATATTCCAACCTTCCTGCTCAAGCAAGATCTCCAAGGAAGAAGACTCCACAGCCTCTCTGAGCAATCTGTTTCACTGCTCAGTCACCCTCACAGCAAAGAAGCTCTTCTTCATGTTCAGGTGGAATGCTCTCTGTTTTAGTTTATGCCTGTCGCCTCTTGTCCTATCACACCACCAAGAAGAGTGGACCCATCCTCTTGACACCCTGCCTTCAGATACTTACATACATTGATCAGATCCCTCCTTAGCCTTCTCCTCCAGGCTGAACTGACACAATTCCCTCAGTCTTTTCTCACCTGAGAGATGCTCTAGACCCATAGTCATTAGCTGCTCCTTGCTCCAGGAGCTCCATGTCTTTCTTGTACTGGGAAGCCCACAACTGGACACAGTACTCCAGGTGAAGCACCACCAGGCAAAGCACCACCAGGCATGAGTAGTGAGGGAGGATCACTTCCCTCAAGCTTCTGACAATGCTCTTCATAATGTAACTCGGGATATCTTTGTTCTTCTTGAGCACAGGGGCACATTGCTCCTGGCTCATAGACAGCTTGTTGTCCATCAGGACCCCCATGTCATTCTCTGCAAAGCTACTTTCCAGCAGCCTGTCCTGGTATCTGGGATTATTCCTTTGTAGAATCTCAAAAAGTTCCTCTCTGCCCATTTCTCCAGCCTGTCTAGATCCTTTTGAATGACAGCACAGCACTCTGGGATATCAGTTTCATATCATTGGCAAATATTCTGAGGAGACACTCTATCCCTTCATCCAAGTCATTGATGGGTAAGTTAAATACTGGACCCAGTACTGACCCTTAGGGCCACCGCTGGTTTACAGGCCTCCAACTAGAGTCTGTGCCACTGATCACAGCCCTCTGAGACCTTCCATTCAGCCAGTTCTCAATCCACCTTGTTGTCCACCTGTCCAGCCCACACTTCCTGAGCTTGCTGATGGCATTCTATCTCTCCATGTAACATAACATGGTATCTTGGAGAAACAAATGAACTGACAAGTTTATTTGAAATGAACAATAAATAGTAAAATAGTCTAGCCCAAACCTCTATTCTTCAATATCCACCCATCACTAGTGAAAATCATACCTAACTCATCCTTGACAGCTTATATTAACACACACCTCCACAATGGTGCCTATAAAGTGCCTATAAAAAGGCACTCAGTGTAAAACACCTAAGAGCAGAAGACAAAAGATAGCTCATCACAATCTGATGAAAATTAGCTTCCAAAATTAGGATAAGTAAATTTAGCTGAAGTTATTTTCTTAGACAGTTTAAGGGCAGATGCTGATCTTTTGCTGTCTGCTCTGCATAAACATTAAGGTTTTCATAATGCAGGTTTTTATAATGCAGTTTGGGTTTTTAAACAGTTCACTTTTTAAAACAACATAACATTAACCTGCATGTTTACAATATGGCTGTACTTTATGGTTTTAGTGGAAAATAAGATGGTAATGAAAACTTGTATGACTGATAGAGTTTGCAAAATTTGTTGCAATGAAAAGTTTTAAATAAGATTAACAAAGCTATCTGTGAAAATCACCACAGCAAGACCTATTTGTACTAATTTATGTAACTATATATATATATAAAGTTATTTCCTAAGACCCTTAACTTTCCCTGATTGTTTAATGTTAGTATTTTTTAATGTAATTATTCACATCAGAAGACCTAGAAAGACTCCCAGGCTGACCAGTAATTAAGTGACACAGTTCAAGTCCCATAAGTTTGTCTTATCTTCACATCTATGTATCAACACCCACAGATTTAATCATGCACCTTAGTAATCTCTGATGCATTATGAGTACTTTTGAAAGATTTATGAAAGCAAATCAGATAAATGTTTTGTTAGACAAAAAAAGCAATATCCTCCTCCTTTAAAGTAGTCATTAGCTTAGTCACTCATTTCCCAAAACTTCCAAGACATCATCAGATCAACTACTCTATTTATATCATTACAAAAGCACTAAAAATTTTTCTGAATCTGAAGTGTATTATATGTGTCACTGATTATAAATGTCCAGACAAATTCATCAGTACAAGGAAGTTGCATCCTCCATTTCCTTTATATTTTACCTTTATTTTTTTACATGCACACAAAAAAACAAATGCTTGTGAAATGTGTATAAACCCCAATCTATTTCCCAGATCCCCATGTGCTAGTATTCTATAACACTTGAACTGATGAAGATGACTCCCCCAAACAGCAAAGCAGTCAGGTACCAAGAAGTTTGACTGATCCAGTCCAAGAATACTATTTTCACCAAGACAAAGAAAACCCCCATGTTTATACATTCTTGCCATACATAAAAATTAAGTCACTAGCAGCTAAGCATGCTACTAGTAGTTTCAAAAAGTTTCACAATGATATGTTTGAAAAATGCATCCTATTTAACTATATAAGATTTAATTTGTTTATCTGAATAAACAACGCCAGCATTTACAATAAAATTGAAATGCAAGCTATGAATTGCCATCTAATGCTGTAAGAGTAGGCAGAACCACAGAAGCAACTTTAAATTTATTTCTCAGAGTCTTCAGACATTTTAATGTTCCACTACCAGCAACAACAAATTAATTAAAAACTTTTAATAAGATATTTTAAATTAGGAATGAGGAATAATGTAACACTGTGTGCAGTAGAGAAGAATTAAGTAACTGATATAATTATGAAACAATATTTCTTATAGCTTGACATGACAAGAAAATGTTTTTAGTACAAATGCAGGGTAAACTGTTCTGATATTTCTTCAATTCTGTTAGTAGAAACAACTGTGAAGAACCTTTTAACAGTAAAAGAAATTTTTTTAGGAATTTTATATAGCCAAAAATGCATGACTTAAAATATTGCAATATTATTTAATTTTTTTCTTGGCATAAGAAAGAAGCAGTAAATATTTTACTAGGAACTGTGATGTCCTCCCCTTATTAATGCTAAATGAAGTCTTTTCATTGCTATAACACTTCAGTCAAGAAAGGCCCATGAATTTGTTTTTAAGATGACCGTAAATCATAAAAAAAAGTGTTCTGCTCAGTTAGGGCCCAGATGTCTGATGTAAAGTTCATGTATATTACTTGAAATATTGTTACTGAGACCTTAGGACAAAAACTTGAAATCCATAGATTATCATAGAGTCTAAGTTTTCTTTCTTAGGGGCAGTAGCATGCTGCACTCAGAGATGTTGGATAAGATGGTGATAATAAAAAGAAAACTAGTAAGCTTCTCTGAATAAATGATCCAGTCAATATGTAAGTAAGAACTGATGGCATTCACGTAGGCTGACTATCACGCTTAGAACATTTTAGTGCTTAGTTCAGAACATTTACCCAAAGTGCTGAGGATGTGTAAATCACAAGGAGAACCTTAACTTAAAAAAAAAAAAAAAATAAATAAAAAAATGTAAAAATCTGTTTTTAACATCATAGCAAAGGATTGTGCATTCTGGCATTAATAAAATATTAGCCAATAATACATTCCTGTAAGATATATATTCTTCCAGATACTCATTTGAAATATGAAGGAAGCTGTCGTACACACCATGATGATTCTAATTAAAGATTCCTCTAAAACAAAACAAAATTGGTTTCTCATCGATTCCACATTATATATTTTTTCTCTTGTAGAATCATTAAGCAATCACAAGCATCTCTAACCAGAAAGAATAATTTCCTATATTTCTACTGTTTCATTCACAAAACCACACTAGTCCAGACTGAACCAGGTGGAACAAAAATGATCCAAGTGGAACAAAATTGATCCAAATGGAACAAAACTGAACCATTTGAAACCAAATGGAATCCAAACTGGAACAAGAATTGGAGATTATTGGCATAATTTTTATCACTTAGTAAAAGGAAATTAATCTAAAATAAATCTAAAATATTCTAGACACAATTATTATATAATAATATTTTTACAAGTTTTATATTTGGGGGAAAACAGGCTAAACTATCCACCCACTCACCACTGCATTTTCGTGGTATGAGAATATATGGCCTCAAGCACTGAAGCACTTTTTTTCTCCCACAGCTTCTGATTCCATTTGTGCTTTATTCCAGACAGAAGTGTTTAAATTTATGGTTATTAACTCATCTATATCCATATAATCCAATTTATATATAAAAGAGAGAAAATATTAGCATGACCATGACTTTCAGTGCTGAAGCCTTGATTCTCTCTATCTTTTTACTTTAAACAACCACAAGACAAAAATTTGATGTTCCTGACATTATAATGCTGTAGAAGGAATTTCTAGTGAAGGCATGAGTCATTCACAAGCCTTTTGTAGGCTTGGATAAGTATTTTAAAATGTAAATTCTGAACAGTTCAATGTATGAACAATTTAAGAGAGTTCTGTACCTTATAAGCAGTTTCTATACCCACAGTATTTTTAGAAGGCTGGCAACAAGGTCACCACACAATAATGTCAAAATCTTACTGATCATTGAAGGTCCTGTGTGACCTTAAAAACAAACATGATACTCTTGATATTATGCTTGCAAATGAAAGTAAATACTTGAGATATTAATAATTATATAGTAATATTTTTTTTAATCAATGAAATTACAGAAAATAAACTTTACAGTCAGAGTGGTGAAACACTGGAAGAGGTTGCCCAGAGATGTTGTGAATGCCCCTTCCCTGGAAGCATTCAAGGCCAGATTGTATGGGACTTTGAGCAATCTGATCTAGTGAAAGATGTTCCTGCCCACCCATGGCAGGGAGGTAGACCTGGATTATCTTGAAGTTCACTTCCAACCTAAACCATTCCATGATTCCACTAAACCTGAGGTCCAGCCCTTGCCTTTTTAGTGGGAATTACCCATCACTGAACATTCACCATAGATGAACACCATAAACACAAATAAACTGCTTCAAAATTCACATCAGAAATTAATTATTTTGCTATTAAAAATATGAACCACCTAAAATAATAAAATAATATTAAACATGCAACCCAAAAGTGGATACTAATATAGACTGCTGAGTATTTTTTAATAACAGTGTAAAAACCAAACATTGTGAATGCTGTATATTTTTTAAATAATATTATTTTTAAGTTCTCAGGTAATGATTCAGGAATGTAACTTGACAATCTGGTTCTGAAACAGTTTTTAGCATTTATCTATGTCATACAAACACCCTCACATTTGTGACCCTTTGCCCAATATTAATTCTTGTTTGCTTCCTTGCTAGCATTAATTTCCAGTACAACCTGTATTTTTTTCTTTGTGTGAAATGGAATGTAGATTGGGACTGCAAGGTATACCACAAAACAAAAAAATTTGAAATAATAATTTTTTTGATACATAAATGAAATTATATTCTAATATTCAGCCATGGTAAGATTCTACCATAAAAAATAGCACCTGAGCTATCTTGATGATGGTATGGATGGTATTTCAGTTTGGATAATAGTGTGCTATTTTGAGAACTCATGTTCCAGGAAGAGGAATAGGCACAGGAAATAAGAGTCAGGTTGTCTAGCTATCATATGAAAGCAGATTAGAAACCTACAGCTTTAGTTTACCAAATGAGATCCAACAGGAAAAATTATTGCAGCCTATAAGAACAGAAGGGGATAAAATCAGGAACTAGATAAAATTGAATTACAACTCAGTTTTAGAACAAAAATAAATAAACTAAATGCAAATGCAGGAAGTTGAAGAAGTTAAAGTTGCCAAGCATTAAAGAGTAAAGAGAAAACCCTTCAGTCAGAATAATGAGAGCAAAAAATCCCCTTCAAGTACTTTCAAGACAGGGTTCAATATGTTTCAAAGGGATTATGTGATCTGCTATCTATATATCTAGCCTTTTAAACCCTGTCTCCTAATCACAAGCCAGTTACAATTTCTTAAAAACTAAAATGTGATATTTCTTTTCAACACCAGAAGTTCTGTTCTCAAAATGTCTTAGTGAAAAATTCACAACAAGAACACTTACGTATTCATGACCTGAAATGAAGCAATTCTATTATTAGGTTCATTCACATTATATGTAATGCATAAATGTCGTTTAATATTATGCTATTGTGCAGCAAAAATGAACACACTTTACTTCCCCAAATATACCTCAAATAATGTAATTACCTCTTAACTTATATTAACATAATCACCTAATCACACTGTTGACTGTTTCATTTTACTTTAACATTTGACTCTATGTATTTACTGAATGCTAATGAACACATTACTCTTCACTTTTCCAAAGTAGTCCTACCTTTTTTCTAAAAT
This sequence comes from Agapornis roseicollis, assembly GCA_002631895.1. Taxonomy (NCBI): domain Eukaryota; kingdom Metazoa; phylum Chordata; class Aves; order Psittaciformes; family Psittacidae; genus Agapornis; species Agapornis roseicollis. The sequence continues at coordinate 16,424 of NDXB01016892.1, forward strand.
GGTTCCTTGTTGAATACAAGACTATTCACATGCTTGTGAAAGCATTTTCAAACAAATCCTGTTAATTCTGAATATGGTTCACTAAGCAGCATGATCTCATTAATAAAACAAGTTGCTAATCTAGTAAATCAAAATGCTCAGCACTTTTAACTGTTTACCTAATGGAAATTCTAGTGATCTTTTCTGTCAGCCTCACAGAAGCCTAATACTGCTCAAACTAGACCCAGAAAAATAAAGAACCAATGAAGAGAATGGGAACAGTGCAACTTCAGACTAAACAGTCTTTCACAAATAAATGTTAACTAATATTTGGTCTGTATTCTTGAGATTAGCTGGAATATATACACATTATGTGAATTTTCATTTAAAAAGTAGCTTTATCTGTTGTGCTGAACTAAATGAAATACTTGAGAGACAAATTCATGTGATCCTGGGATTTTTAACACAAGGGAAAAAGAAGACAGAAAAAGCTTGATGGACTGCAGAAAGAAAAACTTGGTAGAGATACATCCTGCAAACATATGTTCAAAATGTTCTCATGTATTTCATGAGAAAATAACAAATGGATAACAGATGAGAAGGAGCCTAGGTCAAAGGGAAATGTAAAAGAGAAGTGTTCTACACTGAAATCTAAGCTTCTGAATAACAAGGTATTATCTCAGAGTCTTTTAGGGGGATGTCCAATTCACTATGAACATCCTTCTCAGTGATGACAAGAAAATAATATTTCTAATCTGTTTGGATTGTGAAATGTGCTTCACACTCAGTGTACTTTTAACATCTATGATACAGCTTACCTTGGTCTGGGTGCTTTGAAAAATCAACATCTCAGAGAGAAAATGTTTTAGAAGGTTATTAGAACAAAAGATTCAATCACTTTTTCCACAGATCTGGTTTTTTTTCCTAAGTGCTTATTTGAAGCTGCTCAAGGATACTAAGAAGGGCAGAGGCAAAGAGAAGAAAAGGTAAGGCTTTCTGACACTGTATTACTATTTGTTACATAGACACTCATGCCTTACTTTGGTATTTTATATGTTTTTCAAATAAATGCTTAAAACTGGGAGACAGAGAAAGGGAGATGAAATTTCAATGGAAATACACAAATTCTGCTACTTTTTACATACATAATAAAGAACATCTTAAATTCCTTGATGATTGCTCTAGTTTTGAGTGGGATAGAGTTAATTTTCTTCCTAGTAGCTGGTGCAGTGCTGTTTTTTAGCTGTAGTCTGAGAACAATGCTGATAACACACTGATGTTTTAACTATTGCTAAGTAGTGCTTACCCTCATCAAGGACTTTTCGGTTTCATGCTCAGTCAGTAAGGGGGGGCACAGGAAGCCAGGAGGAAGCAGGGACAGGACACCTGACCTAAATTAGCCAAAGGGGTATTCCATACCACAGCACATCATGTCCAGTATGTAAACTGGGGGCAGTTACTTGAAAGGGACCAGTTGCTGCTCAGGTCAGCATGGGTATCAGCCAGTGGGTGGCGAGCGATTGCATTGTGCACCACTTGTGTTTATTGTTTTGGGGTTGTTTTTTTTTTTTTTTCCCTTTCTCATTCAGTTTTATATTCTCTGTCCTTAGTAGTAGTAGTAGTAAATTGAACTTTAATAATTAACTGTTCTTATCTCAACCTACAGGTTTTACATTGTATTGATTCTCCTCCTCTTCCCATTGGGGAAGGAGGAAGGGAGAGGAGGGAGTTGGAGTAAGCAAGTGGCTGCATGGTCCTGAGATACTGGCTGGGCTTAAACCACGACAGTGACATCCTATTTTGTCAACCAGACCTTAAACTTATTCACTGTTCAAAGCATTCATAGTCATTTGCAGAAAAATACTTACCTGCTATTTTAATTACTTCAGCTTAATGTATTACTTAACAGTTATATCTTTATTTTTACACTTGTACTGCATGATTTGGTTTCCTTTTCAGTTCAGCAATTTTACAGTCAATAAATAGCAGCCTGACTCTTAAAAAGATTACTTCGAAAATTAAAACAAGGGACACAATTTATTTTTTTTTTTTAACTCTAGGCCAAAAAGTAGATTAGTCTTGCTTTAAAAACAAAACTGTACCTTTAATATTAGATAGACCTTATTTCTTTCAACTTGATATCCAGTAATTCAGTACAGCAATTCATATGTACAAATTCCTATTAGTTTAATGGATTTTTTTTCTTATGCGCAAGCAGTAATTTATAACATCAATCCAGAGCCTAGTCAAGTCACATTATTCAGCTGAACCTATCAGCTTGCAAAACATCAGTTTAGAATTAATTCTTCATACCCATTACCACTTCAATCATACAAGAGGGAAATGAAATAAACTAGCAAAAAACTAGAGATATTACTGTCCTTATAATGCTCAAAAAGCTTGCAAGATGAAAAGCATACAAATTGGAACTGGACATATAGGAACTAAACAGCTATTCTGTCATGCTGCATTTCACAAAAAGCATCCTCAAGGTTTTTTGATTAAAACATGAAACAGGCAAAATAAATGATACTTGCAAGATGCAGTTCATGGAACACCTCTTGTTCCACGTACAGCTTGTACAGCTTGTTCCTTGTACAGCTCAATGGTTAATCATATTTTTTCCACAAGATTTAAAGTGAAGTCTGATACTTCTGCTGGTCATAAGTATCAAATGAAAATTAGCACTTTAAAGAAAGACCAAAGATTTAACCACAGAAGTAACACAATACACTATGTTGTCTTTTTAAGAAATGTTTGCTCAAAACAAAATACTGAAAATTTTTAGTTAACAAGAACAACGAAAATATCTGACCAAAATTGCCACTGGACACCTAGAAATCCTCCTTAAATGACCTGCAAAACTATGAAGAGTATCCACACCTGCAAAATTCTATTCACTGCATAAAACCAGGAAATAGGTTAATCAAATCATACCTGGAGAAATTGTCTGGTTTTCATATGACCCACATCTCCAGCCTCTATCTGTGCTCTTGACAGCTTCTCTTCAGTTTCAGACAGCCAATGATTAAAGCTTTTCATGTCACAATGAAAAAGCCGCCACTTCTCCAAAGATTTGTCAAACCGTCTGAAAGTATAAAAGGAGATAAAATGACTCTTTAACTGCCTATTGATACTTTATTCACATACCGACTGCAGACAAAAAAAAAAAAAAAATAAAATAATTATGTTGGATTTCTCTGTTTAGATTTGGTGTGATCTTGATGGGATCATGTAATAGCATTTCTAAATATTACATCAAATTGAAACACGGTAGTACTTCTGAACATTCTGAAGTTATCATTAAGCATATGTGTCATAAATCAGTGTCTTTATCAATTTTTTTAATCCTTTTCAATATTTCAAATTAATTCCATGGTAAAAACACATTTTCAGTACACCTTCATTAAGACATACTAATTCACATCAAAGCTACAATACCCACAGGCCACAGTGTAACTCGGTATCTCTTTGTAAATGTACTTTGATTCTAGCATGAAAAATACCACCTGTGCTGATAACAGGCTCTTAATGCTCCTTAGTAATTTGTTGTAGCTACGAACACTGCAAACAGTCACTGTTGATTAATATAATGGCTATGTGTTGTGTCTATTCAATGATTTTTAGACCCCTTTTCAAAGGGAAAATAGTTTAATATATCTGTGGTGTGTCTGACCTACCGTATCATAAGACAAAGGATGAAAAATCAGTAGACAAATTCTTAAATCCTTACTTCCCAACATGAAAGGATGATTAAAGGATTCTATTTTGGTAGAAATATGGACTGTAATATTATATCTAGCAGAGATGCAAAAGATTATTAATTTTTTAATGGAAATTGCTGTAATGAGAGACTATAACAAAGTATTCTAGTCATATACTACAATTCAGCTCTAGCTTTATTGAGAAAAACTTACGTCAGCCTCTCCAATGGATACAAATGTCCATTTATCATTATTGCAAAGAAAATGCAGCTCTTTTCAAAAGGAATTCTACTTGTATTGTGTAAAAGGAGCTTTTATTAAACCCTTCTATATATGTTTCATTTCAAGTATTTGATAAACATGCAAAAATAAAAATGCCTGAAATACAAGGATGCTTGACACAAAATTAAAATATTAAAAGTATGTTTTTGTACAATAAGCAAGAATGACAAATATTACTACCATGTATGCAAGTCTACAGTCCACTACATAAAAGATTGTGTGAGTACTTCTGGCACTTTGGGAAGATATACTCTTTTTTTGTCCAGTGTGACTGGTTGATCTTCTGGTTCAAGATCTGTTTGCCTTAGCCACTGCCAAGTACAAGTACAGAATTTGGTTTACTTTTTTTTTTTTTTTTTTTTTTTTTTGGTGGGATTGTTTTTTTTTTTTTTTTTTTTTTTTTTTTTTTTTTTTTTTTTTTTTTTTTTTTTTTTTTTTTTAGGTGGCATAGTCTTAATGAATTCAGTTATCCTACGTTTTGGGTTGCTGTCAAATGTGATCGCTAATCAGAGATTAGCTAAAATGTTTTGTTAGCAGATCATCATTAAACATGCTACTGTTGTTTAGGTTATTAATCCTCCTTTATGTGATTATAATAGGTTTTAGGGTGTACTTAAAGAATAAAACCAAAGATGGTCAATTATTTTTCTAGGAAGTAATCTGGTTTTGAAGGGAAAAAAACTGTCTGATTGTTTGAACGTTAAAGAGTTTAATTCACCAAACAAAATCACATTACTATCAGGGAATACAAATGATCTTTTTCATTGTAATGATGACTTAAAATTTTTTAGAAGAAAATATAAGCAGACTATAGATCCTTTAAAAATTGTAGTCACCTCATTTATTAAAATGATTGTGATCATTTATGCTGCTTATCATACTTTATATTTCAACACTAGTCAAACAATAATCAAAAGGCACACTATAATATATTTTTTTAAAAAAACAGCTTGCTCTGAACTACAAGGAAAAATTTTATTTTACATTTTAAAAAATCACGTAGGAAATTAAAGTTAACATCCCTTTATTTTGGTCCAGTACGCTCTCTCATTTTGGACATTACATTAAAACAGCTTTCCTCCTTTTCCTCACAAAATGAAATTACTCTTCTCAGCATGAGGAAGTTTATCAGCAGCTTAAAAGCAAATATTCAGTAGGGGTTGATATTAGTAACACTGAATTTGCATTCCAGCACTTGGAAATTGAATCTCCCATCACTCTCCATTCTCCATCCCTTTGCTCTGCCTATTAAGAGTTGCAAGGAGAAGAGAGAGGAAAGTTGTAGTGGGATGATAAATATATTTAAAACTTACAGGTTTAAATGCCAGTGTTTATTGCTCATGTCTTAAGAAAACTTGTTGCTTTCAGTATAGTATATATAAACTAATACTAAGCATCAGTAAAAAATACAGGAGATTTATGGACAGACAAATCCAATAAATTGCAATGTTCTTTTAGTGATTGACTGTACTTAACATTGTAACTTATTGTTACAATGAGTAGAGAAGATACAGTTGCTGCAGTGGCAGGTGCAGGTCCATTCAATATGGGGTGTGAAAGGGGACATCACCGTGCAGCTTTACACTCACATTGTGTGTGTGATATGGGATACCCCTCCCAGGTACACCTAAAAGAGAGAGAGATTCCCCTGCTAAATCTGTGTATTAAAGCCTTTTACATACACTACTACTTCAGCTTTTGCTTGTTTGCTTGTTTTATCATTTACAATCCTGTTACTGTGTGGCAAGTTCAAAACCCACAAAAGGAGAAAGCTAATTAACTACAAATGCTGAGCCACTAAGTTGCTGCACAGGAGAAAGTGGATGGTAAGAATTCATAACTGAATTCATAAAAGAGCAATGTTCTGAGGTCTATAAAAACTCAGAAAGACTATGTCTGCTGCAGGAATCCTCAAGCACACAGTTTGGTGGTTATTAAAGTATGCCCTTTGCATACTTTTACCTAGAGATCCATCCTTATTTGGTGTCATGGACAAACCTCTCATATTTTTCTCAGCATATGCCTAATAAGAAGATACAAGAGGGCACACTGAAGCCAAGCATTAGGTTCCATACAGACTACAGATGAGAATGTATGACTTGTATACATTAAAAAAGGTGTAAGCATTGTACATGAGCTCTGATATGTAGTGAGGTAGCCTTATTTCTCTAACATGATATGGGCTGACAATTTAAAAACAGATGGTACACTGGCATAATCTTTTCCTATATATACTGACACACCAGCAGGAAAAGTGTTGATCAATAGCTTGAGGGTGTGATTTCCTTTTTCTCATTAGCACATAATAGATTTATTTCGCCTCTGGAAACCAAGAAAGTAAAAAAGCAACCAAAGACAACTGCTGAAGTAATATGAATAATTTACATTAAGTCATAAAAATATTGTTACTTTCCTTCCTTCAAAGATTATCATTTTATTAAACCTTTGGACTTGAATAGCTACAAGCAAAATTTAATATTCTTTGGTAGCATTGTACATGATATGGCACAAAGATTTACAGAAGACAATTTAGATATGCTGTCAGCGGAACTCTATACAATGGGACTGAACTTGATGTTCCGTGTCCCAAAGTTGCTATTTTAAAGAATCTATGCAGAGGTGAAAGGAAAAACCTTTGAATACAGGAAAGTCACAAACATGAGGAGTACAAAAGGTTATTGGTTTGTTGTGGTAAACCAAATCTTAATTTTGCATTGTGTTTCCATTAATTCCATGATATTTTGATAACATTCCTTTGCAAACTATGAAACCCACTTCTGTGATACATTCTGCTTTAACAAAACTTCAGTGTCAGCCACATGAAAAAAAAAACAACCCATGAATATTTATAAGCTTTCGTAAAAGCAATTATTTATATATTGGAAATTACTATTGTTAGAGACATACAATCTTATTAATCATATTGGAAAAATAGTAAACTTAATTTCTATACTGTTGCTAAATAATGTACTGTAGGATTATGCTAATATTAACCTACAAATTATGCAATTTTGTCAACTTTATTCAGCACAATTAGCTTCTAAAAATTACCTTGTAAAAATACACAAAACATCAAAGTAGCATAAATAATTATGTATTAGTATGTGAGAGTATTAACTTTAATACTTAAGGCCATTCTTACAGATAATAAAGTAAGAAAACTTGTTTTTGTTAAGCAACTTCTACAATTAAATTGCTTAAAGAAACAGCTAACCCATTTTCAGACGTTTTGATGTTTTAATTTTATTTCACAGAATTCATGCCTTTTGAGTGATCAAGCTATATTTAATTTACATATCCTCTCTGCATTGGGACCAAAAGTGATGATGTTATTTTAGACACTGATATATCTAGCTCTTGCTCCCAGATTTTGGTTTAGGTCCATTCTGGTTCACAACTGAGCTGTACATACTCTGTTATTCATATTCCTGCACCCTGCTTTACATCAACAAAATAGCAGATAAACAGAAATAAAAAATAAATTGCAACCAAAATAACCATAAGAGTGTCACCCATCATTAGAAAATGTAATTTCTCCCCTCTTCCCAGAAAGTAGGTTCTGCAGCATTAATATACAAATTAAAAACCTTTTAAATTACAATTACATTATAAACATTTTTGTTATTGTGAATTGTATTGATTATCATTCTTGTCCCAATATTCTGCAAATTAATTTTTCATCATAAAGTTACCGATATTATACCATTCAGTATCAGTCACTGTACCAAACACAATGACAATTAAACTGGCTATGGAAAAGCAAGATCATGTTCGTCTTTGTTTGGTTTTAGACATATAAATTCATTTTCATGAAGCATGAGAGATCAATAAACTTAATAACCATTTACAATTAATAATTATACAAAAGTACTATTGGGTTCTAATGGATGCCATGTGTCAATAGTGTAAAAAGAAACTCCCCATACAATTTATAAAAAATACATTCTTCTACCACACTAAATAAAGTTATTTAATATGCATATAAATTTGAACTTAAAATTCCACTTTTTTTTTTTTTCCCTTAAAGTTTCCTTCAGCAGAAAGAGATCAAATTATGTGTTTTAAAGACCTTTGCCCATTCACCTGGATTAAAAACAGATAACATTTCCCTAGAGAAAATAAAGTACTTGATTTACTATGACCTAGTTGAAAGAGTAGCATATTACAACTCCTTTACATAAAATAAATTTAATGCAATTGGTAATAAAACTACAAATTTAATAGCTTGCCAAAGTGAAACTGTCAAAAATTACCATAATGAAAAATGGCTAAGTGAAACATTTTACATGAAAAGAACAGTGGCTTGGTTTTACAGAAATTCAAACTAGTGTTTCTGCCTGCATGTATGAACACATTCCATCCTCATGATAGATGACAACACACACTGTACTTCTAGCCAGGATGTTCCAGCACCTTATTATTACCGACCCTATGGTACCATTTATCTGATAAAATGAAATTTAGATGAAAAAAAACACATTCACTTCTGATTTGCTGTCAAGGCACTGTGGGACCTTCCCGTCTACTGCCCTGGATATCCAGGCTCCTTCCCTTACTCCAGAAGGTCTGGCCTGCTTAAGGCCATGTCTGACAACGCACAGCAGGGTGACCTGTCTTTGGGCTTTGGAGAGCCCAGATACATGGAGAGAAATGACTGTGATAAACCTCACCCAGGGTGCCTGCCCAGGGCTTCAGAGCCCTGACCTGGCCTAAATTGTCAGCATGCCCATGGCACACCATGCTCACTGGCCTACTCAGCACCTCCAGGCATGGTGAGGCCACTGGGATAGGCCCTTGAGCTCCCTGCCAGCAGTCTCCTAACCCAGCCTCACTGTTGCCCTAGCACAATCTTAACATCCCTTCTGCACAGCTCCAGTGACTTCTACCGTCAGAGCTTGAACTCTTAGACAACCAGTGTGCTGCAGTTCAAACAACACACTGAGGAAATATTTCCACTGCTCTTCAAAATCCTCTGGCTAAAGGGTGACAGCTGGAATGTGGGGAAGCTAACATAGATCACGTTTTCTGACAAAGAGTGTTAGCCCATCTGCCCTGCCCAGACAGACCAATTACCCAGTAACTGCTGGAGTGCACTGGACAGGCTCCAGGAGACAGCCTCTTATGGGTGGAATGATGGAATGGTTTGGGTTGGAAGAGACCTTAAAGATCATCTAGTTCCACACCCCTGCCATGGGCAGGGACACTTTCCACTAGACCAGGTTGCTCAAGGCCCCATCCAACCTGGCCTGGTTGGTTTCATCAGAACTGAATCTAGCGTACTTTTCAGTGTGTGTCATGGCACAGCAAGGAGGTGATCCTGATTCAAATTGAAATACTTTTGGATGTATTCTAAGTCAAGACCAGTGAAACCTAGCAGCATGTTCTGGCTCCCAGGTTCAACTGCAGTTCAGATCCATTCTGGGACAGGACTTGATGATAGTTTCTATAACCCCGATGAAGAAAGACCCAACATTAAAAAGACCTGATAAATCATAACCAGTTGGATGAAAATTCCTCACAAGTTCCTCAAATTGCCATAATGAATAAATTCTAAAATTAGTTTCAGTGAATTCTTGGCCCAGAGTATAAGTACATGTAATGCAATATTGGAGGTATAAATTACAGGATGTCTCCTCAGTATCCCCCTGTAATTACTATGAAGTACTTAAATCATATGATTTCCAATGATAGAATTCTTAGTTCAGCCTGTAATAAAACATGTTTTATCTTCCAAAATTGTCCTGTTCAATTCTTTATTTCCGCTGCCTTCATCATAATCCCCCTACAATGGTGGCTTTAGAGCAGGAGCAATAACAGAAAACTGATGATACAAGTTAATGCTGGCTATTGACTCCCTGAGCCTGAAAGATGTTATTTATCCTGTTTAAGGTGTGACAGATGTGTACAGAAATATATATTCTGGCATAAGAAAATTAGACTTCCCTGCTGCACTGCAAATCATAGTAATAACAGAGTACTTAGCATTATCTTCTAAAAATATTGATGCCTATATTTGCAGTAGGTATTTCTTACCTTTTACAGCTTTTCAGACAGTTAAAAGCCTTTTTAATAAGTGGTTGGGGTTTTTAAAAGTGTATAATAAAATTTTGTTTAAAACACTTTTACCATTTCATTTGGAAAATTCATTTGACATGAGAAACATAGGTCCAAGTAACAGTTACTAGGTCTTATTTCAAGAATAGCATGTAGTAAACAGCTTTATTTTTGTGAAACTAAAATGCTGATGAACCTTACAGAAATTATAAAAATAGAAAAGCAAAGAAAATTGTATTAACATAGAGCATGCATCATATTGCTAATCAGAGGGAAATATTTTTGAGTCATAAAGAGCCTGTTTAGATAAAATACTTTACAATATCTATTTCATGTTTAACAAAAATATCTTAGGTAATAACTAGTTAGCAAAACAGAAAAAAAACCCAAAACAAAATAACAAAACAAACACAAACAAAACCAAAAACCTCTACTATAGACAGAAAGGTTGTTTTTCAGTACTATTAAACCTTGGTAAGTCTTTTTAGTGTGCTGGTATTTACAAACTTGCTTTTTACCTTTTAGTACTCTGAATGATGATCTACTGTAATTAAATAAAATATTTGCAATATTCAGGATAAAAAGGAAAATTACAATGCATTTTGTGGAAAAGCAGGTGAATTGTAAAGCTTACCATAATACTGGCAAATGCTACAATCTAATATCTCAAAAACATGAACTGGGGTGGTTTATAAGGGGTTTTATACGTATAGAATCACAGAATGGTCAGGATAGGAAAGAATACTAAGATCACCTAATTCCAATACCCTTGCCATGGGCAGCGACACCTCCAGATTTCTCAAATATATATTCTCCATAAATATGTATAGGCTAATTATGTATTAATAATAATAATAAAAAATGTTCAGAGTATTATGTATAGTAATCCTGTGAATAAAAAAAAGACATTAGACACTGTCAATTATAACTTATCAATCTCAAAGTTTTCCTTCATGAATAAATAGCAAAAACCATTTTGGCTAACACATATGATTGCATTACTGATAATATGAATAATTTAAACAATGTACAGCTAGCTAAAAAGGTCATTATCAGGAACTTGTTATCTATATTCTAAGTAACATGAAATAAAGGAACAGGCTGTTCAGCAACTTGATAACTGAGAGAAACCCAGAAGAATAATTGCTTTCTGTAAAGCTGTAAAATTGCTCCCTGTAAAATTATGAAGTTAAAGACTGAAGACCCAAGCAAAGTGCCTACATGTTATTACAAGCCTAATGAAAACTTGCCATTTATTTTCAAGTTAATGTAATATAGTCCTAGAGAAATAAGACCTTCTAGTCACAACACCCATGCATTCTTTGGTGATCTGGAAACACATTTGCTCATAAACTCATTTCCTCTTTATGTTGATGATTTGGGGCATTTTGACACTGATATATTTTTCCAGGTTGCAGAATTGTGTAAGTCAAATAACAAAGCAGAAAAGGATTTTAATTGCTATACTTCCATATACCTACTATACCCTAAAAGTAAAGCCCCTTCCCTTCACTTTTTCCAGGATTGACTCTGTGCACCTGCTTGGAAAGTGGAGTCTTAATGTGTGTGGCACATGCAACACCATAAAGAATCTCAATGTGTTTCTGGAGCAGCCTGACAGACCTAACAATTCTGGCAGCAGACTACTGCTTTTAGGTAATTACTGCTGTACCATTTTGAGTGGTGATTTAACCCGGGTAGCCTGGATGTCCATGAATCCCTGCTGAATGGCTACAGTGTCTACATGGACCAAATTTACTGAATATAGAGGGCATAAGTTACTGTGGCCCCTCAATCCTAGGTTTCAGATCTTCTAACTGAAAAACAGGTATGTAGACACACAGGGTCAAATTGAGAGGTAAAAAATAGGTACCCTTATTAGTTCAGCCAACATTATTATAGGATTTGTAAGATTATAATCTGACACTTTGTAAGACGTTATCATTTTAGAAATATTGATTTGGGAAATAAATTTAAATATAGTTACACACACACAATTCCCCCCTTCCCTTCCTCTCCTTTCCTTTTCATTTGTCTGCTGCAGAAAAGATCAGGAAAATTATCAGACTGTTGAAAGGTGGGACATGAAGTATGAACAGACATGCAAGCATCATTTCTCCCTGGAAACTCATGTCATTAAGAGTTTGTGGTATCTGTAATCAGAAAAGAGTACTTGAAAAATGCACAAAGTTTGACATTGAATGACCCAGAAATAGGACTGATATCATCCAGCATTACATAATATGCACCATATTTCTTTTTTATACACATTTAGGTATACTATTATTTTCCCATATAAATACATATATATGAATACATACACACACATGTATAACATCCTATATATATTTCTAATAGCATCCACCAGATTAGAAAGCTTTGCAGCAAGGAGGGATACGTGGTAAATAACCTCGATGAGGAAAAAAAAGTTGCTGAGACTTTCCCAGATCATGACGCTGCAAAAATTTCTAACTCAGAAACTGAGCAAAAAACTACCTCTGTAGCAACTGGGATTGAGTTCCATCTGATCAAATGGACCTCGATGTGTCTCAGAAAGCCATCTGATTATATTAATCTTCCTCTATAGCCAATGTAGAGAACAGATAATTATCTAAATTAAGATACGGACAGTATAGATACAGTAGAGGTATACTGGTACTGCAGGGCATGCACATTCACCAATTCTGTTGATACTGAAAACACTGTCAATATTAGCAATACCCAAAGTGAACATTTACATTTCTTCCTGTTCTCTGAATGTGCTATAGGAAGGATGAAGTGTATTCTATACATCCAGTATTTTTATCGAGCTCAATGTTTTTTTGGTCAAAAGGAGTCCAAAGCCATATGAAACCAGGGAGTTGTGAACTTTAATGGATTCAGCAGATACAACAGGAATTTGATAAATTGTTTTTCCTTCAAATGCTTGCCCACATGTGTAGTCATCTCATACATGACTTAAGGAAGGCCACTCTCAAAACTGAAAACTCCAGAGTGCTTGAGGGCATCCAGTTTTCAACTTCCCCCTTATGATAACATCATTCAGATTCCCTAGCATCCTAACCACTCTTGATTAATAGATCCCTAAGAAGTGACTCTGACACTCAATGTACTAATTTCAGAAATCTGCTGCCTTTCAATGCAGATGAAGGGTCTCCCTCACCATACTTGCTTGCACACCACAATTTAGGAGTATCATAACATGATGCCTTTGGAAATCACAGAATCACAGAATCACCAGGTTGGAAGGGACCTCTAAGGTCATCAAGTCCAACCCATGCCCTACACCTCCACTAAACCACGTCATCAAGTTCTATATCCAGTCTCTTTTTAAACACACCCAGGGATGGTGACCCCACCACCTCTCTGGGCAGACTGTTCCAATATTTTATTATTCTTTCTGTGAAAAACTTCTTCCTAATATCCAACCTGTACCTTCCTTGGAGCAGTTTGAGACCGTGTCCTCTCATTCTGTCCGTTGCTGCCTGGTGAAAGAGACCAACCCCCACCTGTCTACAACCTCCTTTCAAGAAGTTGTAGAGAGTGATAAGGTCACCTCTGAGTCTCCTTTTCTCCAGGCTAAACAACTCCAGTTCTCTCAATCTCTCCTCATAAGGCTTGCCCTCCTTTGGACGTGCTCAATCATTTCCACATCCTTCTTAAACTGAGGGGCCCAAAACTGGACACAGTACTCAAGGTGTGGCCTCACCAGCGCCAAGTACAGGGGAAGAATAACCTCCTTGTTTCTGCTGGCCACACCATTCCTAATACAGGCCAGAAAACCATTGGCCTTCTTGGCCGCCAGGGCACACTGCCGACTCATGTTCAGCTGGCTGTCTACCAATACCCCCAAGTCCCTTTCTGCCTGAACACTGTCCAGCCACACTGTCCCCAGCTTGTAACAGTGCAGAGGGTTTTTGTGGCCAAAATGCAGGACTCGGCCCTTAGACTTACTAAATTTCATCTTGTTGGCCTCTGCCCATCTCTCCAACCTATCCAGGTCTCTCTGCAGAGCCCTCCTTCCCTCCAAATGATCGACACAAGCTCCCAGCTTGGTGTCGTCTGCAAACTTACTGATGGAGGATTCAATACCCTCATCCATGTCATCAATAAAAATATTGAACAAAACCGGTCCTAGCACAGACCCCTGAGGGACACCACTGGTGACCGGCCGCCAGCTGGATGCAACACCATTCACCATCACTCTCTGGGCCTGGCCATCCAGCCAGTTCCTGACCCAGCAAAGAGTGCTCCTGTCCAAGCAGTGAGCCACCAGCTTTTCTAGGAGTGTGCTGTGGGAGACAGTGTCAAAGGCCTTGCCGAAATCCAAATAGACAACATCCACAGCCCTTCCCACATCCACCAGGTGGGTCACCTGGTCATAAAAGGAAATCAGGTTAGTCAAACATGACCTACCCTTCGTAAACCCATGCTGGCTGGGTCTGATACCCTGGCCATCTCTTAAGTGCTGCTTAATAGCACTCAGTATGAACTNACTCAGTATGTTTCATTAACTTTCCCGTTACCGAGGTCAGGCTAACTGGCCCGGAATTACCAGGATCCTCCTTCCTACTCTTTTTGTAAATGGGCGTCACATTGGCCAGCTTCCAAT
>NDXB01016893.1:0-38982 GCA_002631895.1 Agapornis roseicollis
AGTGCCATGGGTCCTGCATGCACGGCACCATCATAAATGGACTGAGTGCCATGGGTCCTGCACGCACGGCACCATCATAAATGGACGGAGTGCCATGGGTCCTGCACACACAGCACCATCATAAATGGACTGAGCGCCATGGGTCCTGCACACACAGCACCGTCATAAATGGACTGAGTGCCATGGGTCCTGCATGCACAGCACCATCATAAATGGCCTGAGTGCCATGGGTCCTGCANGTCCTGCACACACAGCACCATCATAAATGGACTGAGCGCCATGGGTCCTGCACACACAGCACCATCATAAATGGACTGAGTGCCATGGGTCCTGCATGCACAGCACCATCATAAATGGACTGAGTGCCATGGGTCCTGCATGCACGGCACCATCATAAATGGAGCAGGTTTCATCAAACCCAGGAAATGCAGCATTATCCAGCACACATTTGGAGCTCCATAAGTTCACCAAGGTGGCTGCAAGACCCGGATTCATTCTATAGTCAATAAAAACCAGGGGGGGAAAGACTGGGTCATACTCCATAGCAACATAAACACCCAAGCAGGGAGGCTGTGGGCACTTAAAGCCCATTGAGGCTGTGGGCACTTAAAGCCCATTGAGGCTGTGGGCACTTAAAGCCCATTGAGGCTGTGGGCACTTAAAGCCCATTGAGGCTGTGGGCACTTGAAGAGACCACTCTGGATGGGTGCAGTTCAGTCCAGCTCCATTCCCTGCCCTGCTCTGGGACAACGTGCCAGCATTCTTGCAACAGAGCGTTTTACTTCTGCATTTTAGCTATTTTATAAGCTACAGAAAGAAAATCCAGTCAATGGAAACTTCCATCTCTCCCCCTCTGCCCATTGCAGTGTATTAGAGTGTGTGTTCATGCAAACGGGGGGGATGATGTCCCAGCTAATAAGTCACTCTAAACTAAAAGAGCTAAAAAGAGAAAGAGCTTGTGGGGATTCTGCCCTTTCCCCTGCACTGGCTGGGTCCTGCACTGCAGAAGGGTTGTTAGTCAGCCAGAGGAGAAAAACCCTGCAACCACGGGCCCATGACTAAAGAAGAAGCTGGTTGGATGATTCACTATGGGTTATCACAGAGTCCCAGCCTGGGTTGGGTTGGAAGGGGCCTTAAAGCTCCTCCAGTCCCAATCCCCTGCCATAGGCCTTGACCACTGCCAGGGATGGAGCAGGACTGGGCTTGGAGCACCCTGCTCTAGTGGAAGGTGTCCCTGCGGGGTTGGAACTGGAGGAGCTTTAAGGTTCTTCCAACCCAAACCATTCCATGTGACTATGAAGGATGTGCCTGCGCTCCAAGCAAACAAAGCCCATACCTTGGCCAAGGAGATGCTAACTGCATCCCTGGCTTCCCCAGCACCGCTGCTGCCCCTGGAGCAACAACCCCTTAGCTGGGGACTCCCTGCCTGGTGAAGGATGACTCAGGCAGGATTCAACCTTTCCCAGGTGGCAGCATGGAACTTGTTGGCCTTCCCTGTGGAAAACCCCTGTGCATGTGGCTTGGCCGGTGGTGAAGTTCCCTCCTCGGAGCCCCAGGGAGCTGGGGACCAGGCAGAGCTGGACGGGCAGGCAGGGAAGGAGGAATTCGATGCTGAGCTAAGTTTATGGGTCCGTTTCAGGCAGTGTGAAGTTGGTCTAAGGATTAAATCTACCTACAAGGGTTCGCTATAAAAACAGCCCAGGGCAAGCAATTTATTTCCCAGCCTTTAGCACGGAATGGGAAGGACAGGGCTTGAGTTATTGCTTGGGGGTTTGCTTTGTAGGGCAGGGGGGGAAAGGGGAGGCTGGTGGATATTTTATGGGTGTGAATAATGCAGCAGGGGAGGCAGGGAAGAAACAAGCTCACAGCACCAGGATGTGCTGACAGGGCTGCATTTCCTCTGGAATGCCATAGAAGGAGGAACTCGGAGGTGGGGAGACCCCAGGGTGTTCACACCCAAGGAAGAGGGTCCCATCCCATGGGCATGTGGGAGAGAATAAGGTCCCTCATCCCACAGCAACTGGGGAGCCCAAACCATACAGAAGATCCCCTTCATAGGATGGCCAAGAAGAGCCTCTTCTCCTGCCAGATCCAGGACAACCCTGCAGGGCCATTCCTTCAGTGTTGAGAAACTGCTCCTCTGACCCTCATCCCGTTGGGATACTTCATACATCCCTTACAAGCAGACAGCCCATAGCACTCATTATTGCACTCCTACTGCACTAATTCATCTCTTTGATCTCCCTGTAGTTGTTAATGCCAACAATGGCATCGCAGGTCTCATGGCACTTGGTTGTCTGCATCCTCCCATCATCAGGACGGCAGATCCCAAGTGTACAGCATGTGCTGAACATCCAGGCACAACCTTGGCAATAGCTGCAGGAAGACTCCAGGCATCACCACAACTGAGTGTGAAATACCCATAATACTCACCTCAGGGCACACGGTTTCATTTCAGTCCCTGGAATCACTCACTGCAATGATATTTTCTCAGCCTCCCATGCCTTCCTTCTGGCAGAGTTTATCAGACTTTGCCAGGAACATAGAATCATGGAATGGTTTGGGTTAGAAGGGACCTTAAAGCCCCTCCAGCTCCAACCCCTGCCACTGGAGCAGCTTGCTCCAAGCCCCTGGGTCCAACCTGGCCTTGAGCCCTGCCAGGGATGGGGCAGCCACAGCTTCTCTGGGCCATCCCCCTGGGCCAGCGCCTCAGCACCCTCCCAGGGAACAGCTTCTGCCTCAGAGCTCAGCTCAGGCTCCCCTCTTTGGGCAGGTTCAAGCCATTGCCCTTGGCCTGGCCCTCCAGGCCCTTGGCCCAAGCCCCTCTCCAGGTTCCCTGCAGCCCCTTTAGGCCCTGGAGCTGCTNTTCAAGCCATTTGGCCTGGCCCTCCAGGCCCTTGGCCCAAGCCCCTCTCCAGGTTCCCTGCAGCCCCTTTAGGCCCTGGAGCTGCTCTCAGCTCTCCCATTAGAGAGAAGGAGCCTTCCCTTCTGACCTTTCCCACCTCTGATCCCATTGCCAAGCAGGGAGCTCCAGGCTCCCAGTCCTGTCCAGTTTATGACCCACGCTGTTGCACCTTCAGCTCTAGACACAGCCAAGCTTTGCTCACCCCTCTCCATAAATCCATTGGAAAGCAATGTTCACAGCAGTAGCTCCTGCCTGGATATCAGAGGTTGCTGGTGCATCCCAGGTCACAACTGCTGCCCCTGTCCAGTTGCAGAAGGCACATTCTGCTTGCTGCAGTGCCATTAAAACACAGAATATGTGACAGCCGTGTCCAACTCTGCATTCCTCTGGAAAAGAGCACTTGAAGCCCATTCAAAGTGTTGCATTCTGGCTAAAAGAGGAAGCAAAAGGAACACTTTGTGTTTCACTTTGCTTTCTGATGTCACCAAGGAAAACAGGGATAAAGGACAGGGCCCAGGAGAGGGAAAAGTCCAGCATTAAAAGCCAAAACCCTTTTCGCTTTCTGACCCCAAAGAGAATGAATAGCTCAATCCACTAAAATAGGAGCTGTTTCTAGGAACAATCAGTGCTTAACACTCAAGGTTTCAAACTAAAACCGACCGGAGCGCAGAGATTGCCTGTGGCCAGGTCAGAGCTGTCATACCAGGAAGATGTCAGGACACTGGGAAGAACCTGCAGACAGAGTAACCAGAATAGGTGGAAGCAGATGGAGCTGGGAAAGCCTCAGTGCCAGGAAGGGGGGAATTTCTTGTCCACGCAGCAACAGACCAAAGCAAGCTCTGAGTTAGAGCCCCTTGTCTTCCCTCAGTAAATGCCTTTACACTTTCCCCTCTCGGTGGGTTTAAGACCCCAAACCTCCCTCTTTCTCACACCAAGACCTATCTCCAGTATGATTTACAAGTGGTGAATGCTCCATCCCTGGCAGTGTTCAAGGCCAGGTGGGACAGAGCCTTGGCAATATAGTCTAGTGTGAGGGTCCCTGCCCATGGCAGGGGTTGGAACTGGATGATCTTAAGGTTCTTCCCAACCCGAACCATCCTATGATTCTATGGTTTCTGAGATGC
The DNA here is from genome assembly GCA_002631895.1 of Agapornis roseicollis. Classification (NCBI taxonomy): domain Eukaryota; kingdom Metazoa; phylum Chordata; class Aves; order Psittaciformes; family Psittacidae; genus Agapornis; species Agapornis roseicollis. The sequence goes on from NDXB01016893.1 coordinate 4,030, forward strand.
CACCAGCTGATCAGTTATAGAAACCCCCTTTCCATATGGCAGAGTTGCTGGTACATTCAATGCTCAAACCAGCAAACTTAGAGACTTCAGCAACACCGTGCAGAAAGAGGGGCTCAGTTATTCAAAGAGATATGTGCAAGCATCACTGTGGTATCTCACTGCCACATTCCAGGGATTATCCTATAGAACCACCTACTTCCAGCCGTGCCAATGCCAGCTATCCAAAGGGCTCCAGCTCAAAGTCAGGGTGGGTTTGTGCCCTGATAGGTTGCAATTCATCTGCATGGGCCCCTTTAGTTGAGAGCACAAAGTGGAAGAAACGGAATGACTGCAAGAGCTCCTTGAAGAGCCTCACCACAACCACCCCAACCGTCCCACTGAATAAAGCAGGCAGTCTCCTCTACAGCAGTGGGATGAGTCCTCTTCCAACAGCTCTCTCTGTCTCCACAAAACAGAGTACTTTGTGTCCTAGCATCACTCCTTCATTCTCTTGTTGACACATAACACCATCGTCTTAGCAGCAGAACAAGCACCAAGACAACAGCTCTGTTCCTTGATCTGGTTTCTGCCACTGCCATGGCACGACATGGATTTGAAGTTGCCAGCAAAGCTCCCATTCGAACTCATTATGTTCATCTCCTGCAATTTCTTTTAGGCAGCACTTCTCAGATGCTATCATAAGAAGAACCCAGCCAGGTCTTGGAAGCTCCAACCTAGTGGTTTATTGCCAGCTCTGTTCAAGCACCACTGGTGTTTAACTTGTCCATTGGAATTCTACCCCGAATGTTCATTCCTGCAGATGGCATTTGTTCAGACACCCGGCGTTAGGCTTTTTCTGCCCCACAGGACAGCCAGGATGAAGCTTTGGCAGCTCCATCCAGCTACTGCTGCAATGGGCACTTGAAGCTGAACATTGCAAATGCAATGTCATGCATTTTCCCCCTGCAAAGTGCCCATGAGATGGTCCCTGTTTGAATCATGACCATCTGATAACGCAGTCTGCACATCAACACCTGCACATCAAGACCTGGGGATCTCAGGTTTAAACCCTACTCTGCTGCCTGCTGGCTGGCAGTAAAGCACTGCATTCATCCGGGACCTGTTCTTCCCCTGTTGAAGTCAACACACAGTGTCATGCAGACCATGACGTACCCCAGCCCCCTCAGTGAAAGCAGAGCACTCCACCATGCAATATGGATTGGCCCTCTCACCAAACTGACTGTGCTTTGCAACCTAAGGACTGTCTCCTTGCAGAACTTGGCGAGCTACAAGGGTTCTGTGGCCACATAAATGCCATGGCTTGAGTTGGCCATGGCTGCTGGAGAAAGGTGGCACAAGAAGAAGTGACAAGAGAAGGAGGAATAATGGTAGAGAATCAGAATTGTTATGGAATGGTTTTGGTTGGAAGGGACCTTAAAGCCCATCCAGCTCCAAACCCTGCTGCCATGGGCAGGGACCCCTTCCACTGGAGCAGCTTGCTCCAAGCCCCTGGGTCCAACCTGGCCTTGAGCACTGCCAGGGATGGGGCAGCCACAGCTTCTCTGGGCCATCCCCCAGTGCCAGCGCCTCAGCACCCTCACCAGGAAGAGCCTGTGCCTCAGAGCTCATCTAAACCAGGGGCATCCTCACTCTTTCAGGAGCGCATCTGCAGCCTGGCTTGGGCTGACCCTTTCCTGCAGTGCCAAAGGGAGCTCCAGTCTGCAGGGAGCGAGCGGAGCAAACAAAGGAGAGCAAAAGGGAGCTGCTGCAGGGAACTCCACCGGGTGCAGGTGGCTTTTAGCAGCTCAGCCTTTGCCATCGCAGTGGTTTGATTTAAGCCCCACTTTCCCTCGCCTGCGTTTCAAGTCGGGCGCATGGGCTTTTACAGCAGCAGTAATGAACCTGGAGTTCAAACAGCACATGGCGAGATCAAATGTTGCCAGCGAGGAATGCGTCCCACAAACACAGAGCATGGCTTTCCCATTCATTAGTTTTGCCTTTACAGAGAGCTTTTACAAGCTGTTTATTTTCTGGTACAGTGTTGGCAGACATGTGGTCGGAGGAGAAGCAATATCAGCACAGTGGGATGGAGTTTCCGAAGCGGTTTATAGGGGGGTCTCTGCTTTTTCAAAGGGGGATAATTGAATGTAGTACACACTGTACTTTTGATTTGTTTAACATGAAGCGTGAAATGGGCCCAGCTCGGATCCTGTCCATCACTTTAACGACCCAGCCAGTCAGTTGGAAGCTCGCAGGGATCGTCTGGCTCCAGGGATGGGGAATTTGCTCAGCATCTTCCCCGCAAACACCGCAGCTCCAACCCAGGCCGTGCTGGGACCTTGCTGCCCCACAGAACGAGCTGGGATGGGGCCCAGGTTTTGGCTGCAGATGGTGCCGCTGCAATGAGGTGTCTTTGGGCACCCTGTGCTCAATGAACATTGAATGTTCGTGGCCATGCTCCCAGCAGCAAGACAGGGAGAAGGGATGAAGAGCGAAGGTGGCTGAAGGGGTCTGAGCTTGCAGGGAGGTGTCACAGAACGAACTGTCCCTGCTGTCCACACAGGCACAAAGGTACTCCTGAATCACCACGTGAGGAGCAGGAAGTGGAAGTGAACAGGTCTCCCTCCCCTACAGCACCCCAAGAGACAGCAGCGTTATCCCATGTATGCACCTAACTCCATCCCCGTTTCCTTCCCTCTGTGCAACTCCAGTCCACATTTGATCATCACATGCACTAACCTGTCTAAGGACACCACAAGCAATAGCACGCTACAGATGTAGGAATGAGGGGGTCAATATCAGACCCACTTTTAACTCCCCAGCTGAGCACACAGCTCTCTTTTAGACCAAGGGCATCTTCATCCTGCATCCCAAACCAAAGCTTTTCTTCACATCTCTGCATCAATGGCGCACTCCTGCATGTCCTCCTGCTTACCCTTTCAGGCACTTTGGAAACAGATCCTTCATAGGACCATAGACTCATGGAATGCTTTGGACTGGAAAGGACCTTAAGATCATCCCTGCCACAAGCAAGGACACCTTCCACTAGAGCAGGTTGCTCCAAGCCCCATCCAACCTGGCCTTGAATACTGCCAGGGATGGGGCATTTACAACCTGAACAACCTATTCCAGCACCTCACCACCCTCATAGTAAAGAACTTGTTCCTTTCACCCTCTTTAGCCCCTCTGTGAAGCCATTGTACAGCCCAATGTCCATTAGGCCATGCTGGAGACCAGAGGTGCACACCCAACCATCCCCATACAGATTCCATCTCCACCTTTGGAGTAACCCTGTTGTTGAGTAGGCATCTTGGAAGTCCCATGCACCAGCACTCAACTGCCTCCAGTTCAGAGTCTTTCATTGTGGGGTCAGTCTCCAGTCTCTACCCAAAGCCACCTCTCATTCTGACCCCACAAAGGCTGCATTCAACATGTGGACCCATTTCCCCATCAATCCACAACTCTGTGTTTCCAGTAACACAACGGGAATGCTGAGCCTTGCACGGCTCCAACAGCTGGGCACATCTTGGATCATGCAGCACATTTCACTCTAGGAGAAGACAGGAACATCTCTCCAGGGCCACTCACCTTCTTGGCAATGTAACACATCTGCTCAGCAGGGAGGTAGTCAAAGGGGAAGATGAATCTCCAGTTGAAGTTGCCCTCTCCTCCCATTGACCTGTAGTGCACATCTGTCTTCTGCTTGTTCTCCTCGTGGCCAACCAGCCAGCTGCAAAGGGCAAACACGTTGCATGAGGAGCCAGACCCACACCAAGGGGTTTGGAGCTAACTCAACATCACAGAAGCCATGAGCAGGCAACGAAACGTTTCTTATCCCCGTTGTTGGTATCTGCAGGGGTAACCTGGAGCCTGTAGGAGACTTGAGAGGGGATGCGATAATCCCTGTAGTGCTGGGAGGTGAACCAGGGCTAGTGATAGCAGCCCAAGCAGCTCTGCAATGTCTTCTGCCCCTTCCCCTGAGCTGTATGGATGGTTTAAAGACTCAGCACTGCCTTAATCTTTGGCTCAAAGGTGTCACTTACCCATCCATAAGCCCACATCAGCTTCTAACCTGCCCTGGTGGGAGCTCCCCTCCCCTTTGCAGCCACCCCACCAAACTGATCTCATTGTTCCCCCTAAAGCCAGCCCTGCCGATGAGGATGCAGCCACGTTACAGCACCAAAGAGCCATTTTCCCAGCTGCTTTCCCAAAGGTTGTCCTTTGAAAGTCCTAAAGGGCCAAGAAGTTGTTCCCAGCAAATCCCAGAGTGGCCAGAGCCTGATGGAGGTCCCCAGCCGCTCCCATTGGAGACAGCTCCTCATGGCACAGCTCCCTTTCTGGTGTATAGGAACTTGCTGTGGTCAATCCATGACCATCCCAGGGGCAAGCTGAGGCCTTTCCATAACAACTCCCTTCTTCCAGCTGCGAGCTTTGCAGCTGCCAGGGCTCACTCTGCCCCAGTGCCCTGTCCAGGGTGTTTCAGTGTTCAGCAACCAGCAAAACTGAACCCCAGAACACATCCCCTTGTGTCTTTAGAGCCTTTCTGGAGACAAGCCAGGAGATCCAGAGAGAAACTCTACTGAAAACCATCACCTGGATTGATGGTTTGCCACTTACAGTGCAAATGAAGGGGGCTTTCCCAGCTCTACAAATGATTCCCTCCTCTCCAGTGCTTGAGAGGAGCAAATGTGTCATGGGGAACAGGGAAGGGAGGTGTACCCGAGTTCATCCCAACGGGACTCATCCCATGCACATGTGCTGCACAGACCTGGTGCCGGTGGGAATTGCGTGAGGAGGTTACACTAATCCCTGAACTGTGGCTGGGTTGGGTGATCTGATGTGATAGGATGGGAATGGGAGGGCTGTGCTCATCCGCACCCCTCCAAGCAGGGCAAGAATCCCTGGAGGATGCGGTGCGAGCGGCTTCTCCTTGCAGCAATCACAGGGACAAGGAAATGCTTTGATTGAGAGTCCTGGAATCAAACAGGGTGGAGAACTCGTTCAAGCTCCTCCAGTCCAACCATTAACCCAGCCCTGCCAAGGCCACCCCTGCCCCATGGCACTGAGGCCTCATCTCCACACTGCATGAACCCTTGCAGGGCCAGTGCCTGCAGCCCTGCCCTGGGCAGCCTCTTCCAATGCCTGAGCACCCTGTGGGGCAGGAATTGTTCCTCAGCTCCATCTAAACCTGCCCTGGGGCAGCTTGAGCCCGGGTCCTCTTGTCCCATCCCTTGTTCCTTGGGAGCAGAGCCCAGCCCCTCCTGGCTCCATCCTCCTGGCAGGCACTTGGAGGGAGCCATCAGGTCCCCCTGAGCCTTTTCTTCTCCACACTGAACCCCTCAGGTCCCTCAGCCCTTCCCCATCCCCCTTGGGCTCCAGGCCCTGCACCAGCTCCATTCCCTGCTCTGGCCCTGCTCCAGCACATTTGGAGGCCTGATTTGGGTTCTGATTGCAGAATTTGCTGCACCCTCCCCACTGCAGGAAGGAGATGCAGAAATCAGAAGTATTCAAGTCATGGTGCCCCAGAATTGAAAGCCTGACATAGGGATGACCACAGGGACCAACCAAAGACCTGTTCTGCCTCTGGGCAGGGACATCAGCAGACATCCAGGCAAGAGTATGGGACTGGGGCAAACACATCCTGATACCTTCCCAACACACTTCTCCAGCCTCCACTAATTCACAGCTCAGACATCTCCTGAACTATAGACAACAGTTTTGTACTTAACTGATGTCCATCACCCATCAAGAACCAGATGGATTTTTAGCCCATCACTTCATCCATTCTTTTCCAAATCCACATGGCTTAAGCTATTTGTAATATTCAAAGGCAACATCTTGAAGCTAAGATGTGACTTTGCTCCCAAAACACACATACCTCCCTCTCTGCTCAGCACGTAAGGTGTTGGAGGACCTGGACCATCCTTTTACTTTGCAACCCAAAAGGGGATGCGGGTGGCTTTTAAAGATGCCCCATAAAATCACAGGGATCTTAGTAGTGGTGGTTGGCTGGAAGGGGGATCTGGAGACTTGCTCTGGAGCCAGGCTGAGAGAGAGCTGGGCTGGTGCAGCCTGGAGAAGAGAAGGTTCCCTAAGGGGAGACCTTAGAGCAGCTCCAGTGCCTAACGGGGCTACAAGGATGCTGGAGAGGGGCTCTTCATCAGGGACCGTAGGGACAGAACAAGGGGTGATGGGTTCAGACTGACACAGGGGAAGTTCAGGTTGGATCTTAGGCAGAAGCTGTTCCCTGTGAGGGTGCTGAGGCGCTGGCACAGGGGGATGGCCCCGAGGAGCTGTGGCTGCCCCATCCCTGGCCAGGTTGGACCCAGGGGCTTGGAGGAAGCTGCTCTATGGAAGAGGTCCCTGCCCGTGGCTGGGTTGGAGCTGGAGGAGCTTTAAGGTCCCTTCAACCCAAACCATTCCATGTGACTATGATTCTACAACTGAGTTCTGCCTCGGGCTTAACAGAAAAGCTCCTCTTCCATTTACCTGCCTGCCTGATTCAGTAATTCACATATAATATAGAAGATGATGTCCAAGAGATCCCAGCCCTGGCCTTGTCTGATGAGTGAGGGATAAACTGGCAATAGTCTCAGAGAAGCACTTCTGAAGGGCAGCCAAAAGTAGAAGCTCCATTAGGAATTGAGTTCACCCTAAAGCAGGCTCCAGCCCTCACTCAGGAGGCAGCAGTGGATGGAAGAAGTGGTCCCCATCAAAGCAGCACTACACTATGGTGATGAGGGTCGCTTTGCCCACTGGATCCCATCTGTAGGGCAGATGCTTAAACACAGAAAGGACCACTGCCTCCTTCCCAACAGGATTACTGAAGCCTTATCCAGGGATGCTGATGATGCAGCCATCTGGGGGGGTGGAGGGGAAGATGAGGAGGGTGAGCAAGGCCTTTAACTCATTTCCAGCCCTGTGAGGTTTGCTTGGTCACTGGGGATGCTGAGAGCCAGAAGGACATCAGTGAGCACTGGATGCTCTTGCTTTCCCCCTAACAGCCTGCAAGCACTATTTCAGAGCCCTCAAGTGCACAGAGCAGTCGAGCTGGGGCTGATAACAATGCACTTGATGGGAATAGCAGGTAAGCGGCACGCATGCTGGATTTACAGGAGGAAAATTGGGATTGTAAAAGAGGGATTTACAGTCTGTTTCCAAATCCTACCTCTTCCTGTCCATAAATCCAAGGAACGCACAAAATCAGCAATTCCCTTGGCTGGGATTGCACCATTTTACACAAGATAAAACACAAATGGAGGGAGCAGAGAAGGGAATGTGCCAGAGGAGGTACTGCTGTTTGCCACGTTTTTGTGTGTTTCAAGGAATAAAAGGGAATTCCAAAGCAAGGAGCTATGCAAACCAGCCGACCTCTACGTATGGAATGAGCCCACGGCTGTTCTGGGAGAGGAGGTGGGAAGGAGATGGCACTGGAGATGCAGACTGTGCGTTCCTCCCTTCAGTGGCTCTGCTGCTTCCCCACATCTTATCTCTCTATGTGTGAATACCATCCTGTGAGCATCCTAGAGATGCAAATCAAAGCTCCACATCATGGAGCAGTTGAGCCCAGCAGAGACGTGTCTGCCAACATGCTGGCTCCATAGCGGGGAAGTGTGAAAGGCCCCTTGATCACAGGGAGGGTCATGCAGGACAAGGGGTGATGGGTTCAAACTGAAACAGGGGAAGTTCAGCTTGGAGATAAGGAAGAGGTTCTCTGCTGTGAGGGAGATGAGGCGCTGGCACTGGGTGATGGCCCAGAGAAGCTGTGGCTGCCCCATCCCCGGCAGTGCTCAAGGCCAGGTTGGACACAGGGGCTTGGAGCAAGCTGCTCCAGTGGAAGGGGTCCCTGCCCGTGGCAGGAGCTGGAACTGAATGACCCTTCTAACCCAAACCATTCCATGGTTCTATGTCTACCCCAGCAATGCTGATGCAGGGGCCATGGTAACTCGCCCACTCCTGCTCTGGCACCTTTGGGCTGTGGTACCTGGAGGTACAGAAGACTCACCCTTTGACGTAGATGTCACTCATCTTCTCCCCGGTGATGCTGAGGTCATCGAGGATGACGTCCTTGGTGTTCCAGATGATGCAGCGCAAGTAGAACCTGGACATAAGAAGGTGGAAACCTTGGTCTGGAGCTCCCATAGACAACTGCTACTCCACTGTTTAACTGAACAAGCTAAGCCATGGGGCTTGGAACAAGCTGCTCTAGAGGAAGGTGTCCCTACCCATGGCAGGGGGTTGGAACTGGATGGGCTTTGAGGTCCCTTCCAACCCAAACCATTCAATGAGTGATCTTTGTCTGAAGATGAGCCCACTGAGATGGTTTGCAGGTGACTCCCTCCCCATCTGACATCTCCAAGCCCTCTCCTCTCCCCTCCCACACTGCAACGAGTAAGAAATGAGAAGCACGTTACCTCTTGGCTTTGCGTGGTGTGATGTTGAACGGGGGGCCAGGCTGACCCAGGGATTTGGGAAACAGGTCCACCCACATCTGCAGCTTCCCCTGCATGGAAAGAGACACATGAAGCTGGTGAGCCTCCTGCCAGGGTTAGTAAGCAAGACCTAAGAGTAGACAGAGACAATACCAAGTTCTCCAGTGTTCCTTAGCTGGAAACTATGGTTTCCTTCATGGAAAAGTGCCATTAAATGTTATATTCAAACTGTTTTAGCGATAGGTGGTTGGATGTTCATGGCTTCCCATATATAAGCTGTTGGTCTGGGTAACCTGACCATTACTTTCCATGGTTGACTACCTTTATACAGGGACAGAGTAAAGACTGGGTCCATGGCAGGTGTTGGCAAAGCCAACAGCCCACTTGTTTTCCATGCTGTCACCAGCTGGGATACTGGAGTGGAGGACGGGATGAGGAGAGGGGAATGGAATCCCTCCAAGGGCAGGTTCATGCTGCAGAAAGCACGCTGTTGCTTTGCCAAAGCAGCCCATGGTGCCGCTACCACTATAGGGGAATTCTGCACTAAGGCTTCAGATCAGAAGTGGCTTTTTAACCCCTCAATAAGAAGAAGAAATAAAAGACTGTAAGCAAATGCTGCTTAAATGAGCCCAGGAGGCTGGAACTGACCCCCCCCCCCAACACCCTGAGCAGGCTATGGAGCTGGATTTGATGGCCAGCTCTCCATCCCATACGGTGACTCCCTGCCATGGGAGAAGCCCATCTCCAGGGCAGGTTTAGGGTTGGCTCAAGAGGCGATGATGCTCTAGGACATGGCCAGGACACATCAGCCCCCTCACCTGCTCGATCTCCGGCTGCAGAGGGCTGTAGAGAGGCCTGGTCTCCACGTGCTCGGGCACCAGCCCCTGCTTGCGCAGCACGTACAGTGCGAGCCGCTCCTCCACCGGCCCCAGGTGAGGGTTGGGGGCTTTGCCATCCTCTGCACAGAGCATAGAGCAGGGTTAGAGCGTACCATGGGTGTGAGGGGCTGGATCCCGCCACCCCAGGGGTGCAAACACGAACCCACCACCTCCATCTGCAAATCCACCACGGCCACAACACCCCTGGGCACAGGGCAGCCCAATGGGACGTGGGGGCAAAGCATCGCGCAACGGGACAATCCCTGTGGAAGTTCCCCCCATATCATAGAACCATAGAACAGCCAGGGAACAGGTTAGGGAAAGGACCCTAAGATCATCCAGTTCCAGCGCCCCTGCCATGGCCAGGGACACCTCACACTAAACCATGGCACCCAAGGCTTCATCCAACCTGCCCTTGGACACTGCCAGGGATGGAGCACTCACAACAGCCCTGGGCAACCCATTCCAGTGCCTCAGCACCCTCACAGGGAAGAGCTTCTTCCTTAGATCCAACCTGAACTTCCCCTGTTTCAGTCTGCACCCATCACCCCTGGTCCTTTTACACCCAGTGGGAGCAGTGAGAGGAGCTGGGCCTGCCCCATCCCTGGCAGTGCTCAAGGCCAGGCTGGACACAGGGGCTTGGAGCAAGCTGCTCCAGTGGAAGGGCTCGGGGGTTGGAGCTGGATAACCATCAAGGTCCCTTCAACCCAAACCAATCTGGGATGCTATGATTCTACTTGTGGTGCATCATCAGACCAGGCCAGCACAGAGCACCCACAGCAAACACTGAGCCATCCATGAGCAATCCTCACCCACTCCACACCAAACCCCAATCCCCCCCCAGGGGGATCATATCAATAATGGACATTCCTGCCTTCTGTGCCCCAGCATTTGGGGTCCCTTACATCCATCCAGGTACAGATCACGGCCAACTCAGCCTTAGCTGAGCCTGTTCCTTCTCCCCAGCCCAGGTGCCACGCTGGGGCTGGTGGAGGACATCACCCCCAAGACAACCCCAGCATTCCCAAGGAGCTCAGAACTGCAGCGTGCTCCATCAAGGTTATCACAGCGTGGCAGCATCCAGGGGATCCATCCCAGCGCCTCCCTCGGCAGTACCTTGAAGCGGTTAACTGCAGCCACATGGGCTATTTCCCAAGTGGAAGCCTGGCTCTGTGTGTGTGTGTTTATGCGCAGGAAGAAGCGAGAGCCCCTCTCGGAACACAGCAACAGTGGAGGTTATGGAATAACGGCCGGGTTTTACAAGCCCTGCTCTCGTGTTTAATGGCTCCACTTTATGTGGCCAGGTTCAGATCTGACGCTGCTCTGCGAAGCAGCTGCTTTCCAGATCTCCTGCAGGTCAAGCACCAGGCTTTGTTCTGGGTTTGCACTGACTGCCATGAAAGCAGAGGAAGGCAGAGGGGGGAGCACCCCGCTTGCCTTCACACCTTGCAGCCCCTTTCCCATAGCGAGAGGATGCAGAGGAGCTGTTGCTTCCCCATCCTTCTCCTTCTCCTCCTCCTCCTCCTCCTCCTCCTCCTCCTCCTCCTCCCATGACTTTGTGCTTTGATTCCCAAGGGAAATCCAGGCTCAAATCAAAGTATAGGCGCAGGGATTTGCTTCCCAACACCTCCATTCCCAGGCAGAGGGATCAGTCCTGGCTTGCACCGTGGGTGCTCCTCGGTGGCTCTGCAATGGTGTGGTCCCCTTAATCAAGGCCATGGGCAGACGGTTCATCTCTTCCTTGCACCAAACCACCCCTGCCGTGCTTTAAGGCAGAGCTGTCTCTAAAAGGCAGCTCCTGCCCTAGGGGTGTCAGCTGGGCCCGAGCTGATGCCCTGGATACTGCAGGTGGGTTCTGTGCCTCCCAGCACTGGGGATGTTCTCTGCTCGCTGGCAGAGCCTGATTTGGGGTTTCCAGCTGGAGAGCATCTCACACACACAGCCCCCCCAGCCCCGAGGCTGGGCACCTTGTGCATGATCTTGTCTCCCTCTAGTGCCTCCAGCCCCACAGCGCAGGGGTGCAAACACACCAGTGCTGCTCCAGCAGCTGGAACCTCAGGATGGAGCCTCTCAGCTGTGATGGACCCTGCTGCTCCCAGCCTGCATGGAGCTCATGGAATCATGGAATGGATTGCGTTGGAAGGGACCTTAAAGCTCCTCCAGCTCCAACCCCTGCCATGGCAGGGACCCCTTCCACTGGAGCAGCTTGCTCCAAGCCCCTGTGTCCAACCTGGCCTTGAGCACTCCCTTTTCCTCCATCCTTGCAGATGCTGGATCTCCATCTCCATCTTGACCCCTGTTTGTGCTGAAGCAGAGACCCCTACATCTCATCCCAGTTCGTCTGGGAGACCAAGGTCCTATTGACATGTGGAGGCTGAGCACCAGGTATTCCTCTTCCCATCTCCACTTTCCCTTTGGTGCTTCCCAGCTCTGACAGACACCCTTGTCCAAAACCGACATTGTCTTCTGCCTTTTGTCACCTTTGTGGCCCTACTTAGAGACAAGCACTCAACCCAGAGCGGCCCCATCGCCTTACCCAGCTCAGAGAGGACGTATTCCTGCTCCCTGAAGATGACCCGGTCGGATTTGTAGGTGGGAGCCTTGTAGTTGTGCTGCAGGGAGAAGAGGTGGAGCAGCTGGGAAGGACAGAGCTGGTCCCGCCACTGGTTGGGTCCAGACCTGAAACCGAACAGGAGGGAAACAGCAGCTCAGCACAGGATGGAGCATCCTCCAGCCTCAACAAGGGGCAGCACCAGCGCTGGGGCTTGGAGCCAGCTGCTCTAGTGCAAGGTATCCCTGCCTGCGGCAGGGGGTTGGAACTGGATGGTCCTTAAGGTATCGTCCAACCCAAATCACACCGGGATGCTATGATACACCACAGGGGGTGGTGATGAAGGAGCAGCTCACCCTGGGTCTGTGTTCACTGGCGAATGGGGCTCTATGTGGGACACACAGCCCTAGCTTGCAGGGCTGGGGTGCCCTGATATCCCCCCTAGACCCACCACATCACCTTCCAGCTGGCCCTGTGCATGGAGGTGTCCTCACCACGGTGTGCCCAAGAGGCATCAGGGATATAACAGGGTCTCCCCAAGGACATTAATGTCACTTGAAGCATTTCAGGCTTCTGGATGAGACCCAGGGCTCAGAAAAGGTCCTCAAATGAGGGACTTCTCTGCTGTGAGTCTATCCCAAGGCACTGGTTTGGTCCCCTTGGGACAGCCCTGGGACAGCAGAGCAGACACCCTGATGCCATGGGCACCTCAGCCCCACAGAGAAGTGACAGAGACCCCAAGCCCCCGGGGTACCCACACGCAGTAGGTTTGGGGGAGGCCACAGCGCGCCCCGTATTTGGACAGGAAGCGGTTCTCCAGGTCTATGATGGTCTCCCCGATCTTCTCATCCTTGGAGAGGAGGTCGTAGTCGTAGAGCGTGATCTTCAGGTCCTTCTCCAGGGGCAGAGTGCAGCTCAGCTCGAACATCCTGCACGGGGAGAGCAGGAACAGCCGTGAGGTGGAGGCTGATGGTGCTGAGAGCCCCACGGAAAGCAGACTCATGCCCCATCCCAGTGCGCACCCACTGCACATCGCTGTCACACTGGCCCAGTGCTACCAGTGCTGGGTTGTACTGGCTTAGCCTGAGGGTGTGCAAAGCCTCCCTAAAGCAATAATCATAGGACCTTGGCATGGTTTGGGTTGAAGGTGTCTCTCACGGGCAGGGACCCCTTCCACTGGAGCAGCTTGCTCCAAGCCCCTGGCTCCAACCTGGCCTTGAGCACTGCCAGGGATGGGGCAGCCACAGCTTCTCTGGGCCATCCCCCTGGGCCAGCGCCTCAGCACCCTCCCAGGGAACAGCTACTGCCTCTGAGCTCAGCTCAGGCTCCCCTCTTTGGGCAGGTTCAAGCCATTCCCCTTGGCCTGGCCCTACAGGCCCTTGGCCCAAGCCCCAAATGTTTCTTGCAGGTGAATGGCCAAATCCGGACTCAAGCCTGCCTGGGCCCAGCCTGTGGTCAGAGATTGACCCTGGAAGCCTCGTTATCCTCTCCTCATAACGGGCTTATAGGGCTTGTCTAATGCACACTGTCCTCTAAGGTCTCACCAGTATCACCCTCACCATCCTTCCTTTTCCTCCATCCTTGCAGATCAGAGAATGATAGAAGAGTTTGGGCTGGAAGGGACCTTCAAAGCTTGCCCAATTCCAGCCCCCTGCCATGAGCAGGGACATCTTTAACAAAGCCAGGCCACCCTGAGCCCATCCAACCTGGCCTTGAATCTAGGCTGGAATGGGAAGCTCTGGCTGGCCCATCCCTATCTCCTCAATAGAACATGAAGAATCCAAACTTACTTCCCAAAGACGGGCTCCAGCGTACAGGGCACGTAATTTTCTTGGTCATTTATGGATTTCTTCCCCACTGAAATCTTCACGTAGGGATCACACTAAAGACGGGCACACAACCAGATGTAAGAGCCATTGCACAGCAATACCGGTGACAAAGGAATAACTCTGCTGCTTCTCCTTGTCCCAGCAAGCAGCATCCTCCACCCTTCATGGAAGGCTAATGCTCACCTTCAAGGGCAGGACCAATCTGACCATTAACAACAAATCTGTGACCATCACTAAGATCTACCTGCTTTACAGCTCCCTTTTGAGGATGACCAAAGGACCAGTTAGCAGTGTGGGACAAAAGCCCAAGCTCGTCTGAGGTCAATGGGATGGAAAAGCAGTAAAAGAGCATGGAAAGAACCCTATTTATAGCATCTCTGATGGATGAGCTTGCTCAGGATGTTGCTGTTCTCATCTGAGTCACTTATCAGGAGGTTCCATTGAGGTCATCATTTATTCAAGTGTGAGGTCTACTCAAAAATAGATGCAGGGGCCTCAAATGTCAAAGGAAAACCATTTTGTTTCCAGAAGTGTGGCTGGAACCCATTTACTGCCAAGAGGCTGCAGGGAATTCATGGGAAGCTAATGGCAGCAGCGTCACATAAAGCCTCGTTGTGCATCTAAACCCTCTGTCAGATACTTTTCCCTACTTAATCAGTTTTTAAGCTTCCCTCTCCCACCTAAACCTCTCCTGGGAAAGCTGCATTAACCTGGGATGTGGTGGGATTGACTCGAGTCAGCATTTTGACTCTGGGAAGAGAAGAACAACCTCACCTAAAAGATGCCACCCAGCTTGAAGCCAGCGCCTATAGGGACCCACCACCCCGGAGCATCTGAAAAGGCAAGGATGCTGGCCAGAGACAACCCAGGGCAAGCTCCTCATCACTGTCCCTTCACCAGCAGATCCTTTTAAGAAGCATCATGGAATCAGCCAGGCTGGGAAAGCCCTTTCAGCTCCTCCACTCCAACCATTAACCCAGCCCTGCCAAGGCCACCCCTGCCCCACGTCCACGCTGGGTGAACCCTCGCAGGGCCGGTGCCTGCAGTCCTGCCCTGGGCAGCCTCTTCCAATGCCTGAGCACCCTGTGGGGCAGGGATTGTTCCTCAGCTCCATCCAAACCTGCCCTGGGGCAGCTTGAGCCCGCTTCCTCTTGTCCCATCCCTTGTTCCTTGGGAGCAGAGCCCAGCCCCTCCTGGCTCCATCCTCCTGGCAGGCACTTGCAGGGAGCCATCAGGTCCCCCCTGAGCTTTATGTTCTTCAAAGGAAGGATGGAAAAGCAGTGCTTGGGGAGGGTCTCCAGTGTGAGGATGAATGGGGCATCCAGGCCTTTTGCTTCCCTTGACTGGGATGAGCTTCAGGAGACACCACAGCCTAAGGGCACAGACTGTGGCGTCAAGCTTGGATCCTTGGGTCTGGTTTTCAGTGTGAAAAAAGCCTTTTTCTACTCCTCTCTTTTGCTCTTCAGGGGTTTCCTACAGGAGATCTCTAAGACATTGAAACCTTCCATCCCCAGCCCATTGCCAAGCCCAGGGGAGATTAAAACGCAGGTTTGCTTTGTCCACGTCCAATTACCATGAACATTTTTCCTCCTGAACTGGCACAATTTTCTTTCTTGCCCTGATTTTTCCTTCCTGACAGACAAAACCTTGCAAAAATCATGCAAAAGTCATAGTTCTGTCTCCTTGAGCCCCAAAAGGACTCAACCCCCCCTCATTTCACTACTTGAACTACAGGAAAATCCCTTGGGATGGAGGAAGAGTTGGCTCCTGGGATTCCCAGATGGGTGATGGAGGCAGAAGGAAGACTTCCTCCTTTCTGCTGTCACCTTCATCTCTACATCTTAAGCCACCTATGTAAGTGTTGATGGATCAGGGCTGCCCTGCCTCAGGAGCCCACCCCTCCAGCCAGCACTGAGCATCCCTGCAGGATACCTTCCCATTGGTGTCCTTGGGCTGCAGGCCGAAGGCTCGGACGATGTAGACCCGGATGAGGCATTCCTGGGGTCCCCTGGCCGGCAGCTGATGGAACTGGCGGGGCGGCATCGGGACCCGCGGGTCATCCGGGAGAGGGTAGATCTTGAATGAACCCTGCCAAGGACACCAAGTGTGGGGCTGTCAGTGGGTGGTGGCGGAGGATCATGGAATGGGTTGGGGTGAAGGGACCTTAAATCCCATCCAGCTCCAACCCCTGCCATGGCAGGGACCCCTTCCACTGGAGCAGCTTGCTCCAAGCCCCTGGGTCCAACCTGGCCTTGAGCACTGCCAGGGATGGGGCAGCCACNCCAAGCCCCTCAACCTGGCCTTGAGCACTGCCAGGGATGGGGCAGCCACAGCTTCTCTGGGCCAGCACCCTGGGCCAGCGCCTCAGCACCTTCCCAGGGAACAGCTTCTGCCTCAGAGCTCAGCTCAGGCTCCCCTTGGGCAGGTTCAAGCCATTGCCCTTGGCCTGGCCCTGCAGGCCTTTGGCCCAAGCCCCTCTCCAGGTCTCCCGGAGCCTCTTTAGGCACTAAGGGTACGTTCCTCCTCACCACTGGACAGACATCACCAGTGTGGTGAGACCATGAGTACCCACACATGCTCCCACTACCACCCCGGGCAAAGAAAACGCTCCACTGCTTACACACAGCCTTGGTTTCAGATGGGCTTTGCTCCAGGATGACAGCACAACCTGGGCTAGCTTTGATGCATCAAGGAATACCGCAGCCAGACCTGCACAGGCAGGTTCATCCAATGGTGTGGGTTGAAGGGACCTTAAAGCTCCTTCAGCCCCAACCCCTTCCATGAGCAGGGTCCCCTTCCACTGGAGCAGCTTGTTCCAAGCCCCTGTGTCCAACCTGGCCTTGAGCACTGCCAGGGATGGAGGAATCGATCTGCTCAGGCTGGGGCCCGTGTTCTATGGCCCCTTTCTCTCTGAACTCCTACCCAAACCAATGCGCTGGCATCCCCCCGCTCAGCAGCAAGCCCTTGCACCCGGAGGCACAAAGAGCCCACCTCACCTTGAACTCCCCCACGACCGAGGGGTCATCGTTGGAGTCCTGCGACCGGCCACGATAGAGCTTGAAGGTGTGGCAGAAGTCAGAGAGATGCTCAAAGTCCTCCACGTTCTCCAGCTCCGTCTCATAGACCTGGGCAGGGAGAGCTGGGAGGTGAGGGCAGGAACCAGCAGCAGATCCCCACCAAGGCGGGACATGACCCAACCCAAGCGCCTTGGTCCTGGTGAAACAACCCGCAAGGATGGAGCCTGGGCCCTGTTCCCCTTGTTTCCCCCTAGGACAGATGAAGAACAGACCTTCCCACTGGGAATGTTCTCATTAAGACCAGGCAAGGGCTTCCCCATTTCAGTCCTACTTAGCCTCTGTGTTAATTTAGCACTTGTAGTAACAGGGTACCTAAATCTCCCCCTTTCCTAAGGAATCTGGTTTTCCTTGTTGTTCCCAAACACTTTCCGGTTCCCCATCTCTGCCTCTTCAGTGACAATTCCTGAAGGCTGCCGAGTGGGAAGTTACCAGAAAGGAGTTTGTAAAGAAAACTGAGCTTCAAAATCATTCTTTTTAAACAGAAAGATCTGATTTCTGGGGAAAACGATGGATTATTTTTTACCTGGAAGGAAAACCAGCTTCAACATGCAAAGAAATATCAAAGCTTGTGGAATAGCATCATGGAGAGTGTGGGTCCAGTGAGCCAGGACCAACCAACACCACTTACCTTGAGGGTGTCGAAGCCCTTCTCCAAATAGCAGCCACATTTCTCCCTCTCTCCTGTGGAAGCATAGAACTTGCTCCACCAGTCAATGAACTCTTCCTCCTGGAGCAGCAGAGACCAGAGTTACACATCCCCACGAGCAAACCCCAGTGAACAACCACAGCAGCATCTCCCATACCTGCTAGGGGTGAACTCCAGCCCTGGGCACCGTCCCCATGGGTTTGGTGGGGGATGAAGCTATTGTGAACCCAACCTGCAGCTCCTCACTCCCTGGTTGCAAAGTGCTTTTGGGATGCTTCCACCCAAATCCAGCCACAGCAACCCCCTGGACCTGGACCCATCAGTAGAGAGGAGGATGCTACATGGGAAGATGAGGTATTGCTCATGGAAGAGCAGGCCAGAAGCAGATTCTGGCCATATGGGTGATGGTCTTGTGAGGACCCCAGAGGGCTGCCACAACTTAACCCTTGTGTTCAGATGCTCCTCACAGCCTGGAGTTCAGGGAGCATTTGGGGATGCTCTTAAACACATTCCCTGCTTTAGGCTTTGCCTGGAGGGTTTGGAGCCTCTGGGATGGGGACTGACCTTGTGGTTTGTGTCCCAGCACCATCCAACCTCCCTACCCAAACAAAGCCCATGGGGAATGAATAAATCCATTCAAGGCACTTATTTCCACTCAACCCGAGGGCCTCAGGTGCTGCCCCTCTCTTAGGAAGAACAGGACCCTTTTCTCCTGGATGTTAGACAAAGAAAGGGGCAAATCTCACACAACCTCACGATGTCCCAATGCCACTGGGGAGCATTTCCCTCCTCTTCTATTCAGACTGCACTTCCTGGGGGCTGGGAGTAGCTCCGAGGATGCTATTCCAAGAGGAAAGCCAGAGGCTGGCCTCAGCAAATGGATGTATATTATCAGAGCCCCGGTTCTGACACTGACACAAGGGAGGATGAAGGGGCTTTGATTGTGATCCATGAAACATTCTTGACAAATAAGGATGTCTTACTTTAGAAGTGCACAGAATTCCATCACGCTGACCTCAGGGAGGAACCATAACAGGGGTTTATTGGGTTTCTGTTCTAAGCCAAGCTTGAAATTGCTGTCTTGAACAGCCATTGGCTTCAATAGGACAGGAATTCACCGGGAGGCCTCTGCTGCCTCCTTGTTTCTTGAGGAAAACGGGAATAAAAGTTGCCTTTCATCACTTCCCTTGTGTTAGTGGGTCAGAAGCTGCTCTCTGCCCAGCGTGGTTCCATTATGACATTCCACAGGTACTGAGTTACATGGGAAGCATTGAAACTGAGCCGATGACTTACCCACAGGCTCTTCTGCAGCCCCAAGACAAAGGATTTGGTTAGATTGTACTGATTCCTACTGATGTTACCAAAAGAAAGGGGAATTAAAAGAGGAGGAGGCAACGGGAGCAGCTGGGATGTTAATAGCAAAGGATATGAATCCATTCGCCTGGAAATGGGAAAGCCAGGGAAAGCAATGGCTTCACCATGCAAGCACCTGGATTCAGGGGTTTCATTCTGCAATCAGGCAATAGAGCAAATCACCTCCAGTGTTTTATCTTGGGCATGGAAAAGAGGGGTCTCAGTCATGAGGTCCTTCAGCCCTGCCATGGTGGCTGAAGGACCTCCAGCATCCTGCATGTCCTCTTCAACCCTCTGCATGGACCCTATGGAGCTCCAATGGGACACGCACCCCTGGGTGAGCATCACTCGTGGATAAATTCAACATCAAGTGAATGGAGCCCTCAGTTTCAGCTTGGAGAGGAGCTTACCCATGAGTATCAGGTTATCCACATGACAGAAGCTGCTGGCATGGCTACCAGAAGGTTTTCCATGGCTACCAGAAGGTTTGCCATGGCTATCAGAAGGTTTGCCATGGCTATCAGAAGGTTTGCCATGGCTATCAGAAGGTTTGCCATGACTATCAGAAGGTTTGCCATGGCTATCAGGTCTGTCATGGGTACCAGAAGGTTTGCCATGGGTACCAGAAGGTTTGCTGTCTCTCCATCACCATTCATCCCTCTTCCCTCCACCACTACTCCCATAGAGCAAGGACCACTGTAATGTGAGCTGGAACCATAGCCATGGAGGCCTTTCACCCAGGGCTATGCACTTGCTGTTGAGGGTATTGAGATTCTTCCCTTCCCTGGATCCCAGCATCCAGACCTGTGTCACTCCAGAAACTCTCCAGTCGTTTCCAATCCCATTTTGCTTTATCCAGAGGGAATACATTGGTTTTAACCTCATTTTTGCCAGGGAGGCTGAGCCAGAGCAAGGTTTTCCCCACTACCCAGGGTTTCCTGTGACTGCAAACCTATTCCATTGGATGCATTCCCACATGGGGATAGCGGGAGTCTGGGCTTGTTCATATGCCAAATGGTCCTTTCCATCTGGAGCAAAACGTGTGGAAAGCTGAGAAATTCCCATGCAATGGATATATCAGCTTCTGGTGGAACTTAGTCCTTATCATCACCTTTGAGGTGGGGGAAACTGAGGCAGGGACAGACAGCAAAGCCAGGAGCAGAGCAGGAGATAACTGGAGTCTGAATGCTTCTGCTTGCTCTCTGTGTGATCCCACACCATGCCCTGGGGGAATATGGGTCCTAAATCCTGCCTCTAAACAAGCTGAGCTGCTCAGTCCCAAACAGACCCAAACCTCACATCTGGGAGGCAGATTTCCTGCTGTGGGGAAGCTCCGCAGCTGGGATGAGAGGATCCCCCTGGAAACAGCTTGGACATTCATAGACACGAGTGTTTGCTGAGGAGATGCCAACCCTGCATCTCCTGGAGAGGCTGATGCCAGCATCCTCTGCTCGGGTCAAAGGCAGCCTGCTCAGCTCAGCTCAACACCCGACCGAGCTAACCCAGCCCAACCCTGTCCTCCTGAGGGGGCACAAAACTCCATGCAGAAGCCATAGCAAACAGCTGGGAACACAAAAGGGGCTTTAAACAGCCCAGCCGAGCTCCTTGGGGTTGTCCAACCACATCCTAAATCCCTCTGCGGCTCCTTCTACATTGCTCCAAAGGTCAGCGAGCCCGGGCAGGAAACAGAGCTTGCTTTGGGATGGTGCTGCAAGGGAATGGTTGGGATGAAGGCCAACAGCCACCCAGGACCCAAGCAAGGCTAACCCCACACCAGGAGTGTGCCAGCCTTGGGTGCAGATGGGAATGGCTTTAAGGTCCCTTCCAACCCGAACCAGGCTGGCATTCCATGGAAACCACTTGCATCCACACAGGGAGGCTGCAAGAGGACTTCCTTGTCCTTCCTTTAGATCATAGGATCATAGAACAGTCAGGGTTGGAAAGGACCTTAAGGTCATCCAGTCCCAACCCCCTGCCATGGGCAGGGACACCTCACACTAAACCATGCCATGCAACCAACCTGGCCTGGAACCCTCAGATGTTCATGAAGACAAATCACCCATTCAGGGCTGTTTCACCCTTTTTTTTCCCACTGTACTGAGAGCTTGGCTCAGAAGAGGACAAAGCTGTTTGGTTTTAGTGGGTTCTGTCCATCCTGTTTAATCACCCCCCCTGTAGCCAAAGGCAACCCCCAGGCACCTTCTTGCCACCGGTTTTCCTCTATCATAGAATCACAGAATCAACCAGGTTGGAAAAGACCCTTAAGATCAAGCCCAACCTTTACCCCAGCACTGCCAAGGCCACCACTAACCCATGGCACTGAGGGCCTTGGCTTCACATGAGGGGTGTTTGCCCCTGTGAACCTGGTGGGAAGGCAGCTTGCCAATGCAGGCTGCTCTAGGAGGGCTTCCCCCATCACCCACGGCAGTGCCAGGGACCATTCCTCAAACAGGGATTAAACACCAAGAGGAAACAAGCCATAGGGAACGCAGTGACGGCAATGCTGGGCTGCGGGGTGGCTTGGCCACCGGTGTCAGCAGGAGATAGCCAACACCAAGAGCTCTTCCAGCTCACAGTAACGGGATAAGCCATGAAATCCATGCTCCGATTTGGAAGCAGCAAGCACAGCAAACAACCAATTACTCCAAATGGTTCCCAGATTGTGACCTCTTGCTTTTGGCTGGGTCAGCTCCCCTCACTTGTCACTTGATGGGTTGTTTGTGTTCCCTACAACCAAAGCACAGCTAGCCAAACTAATGGTGTGAGTGAACAGAAAGCACCTCATAGTGCTCCTCAGGGGAGAATGGAGGCTTCTCATTGCGGTTTCATAGCTCAGAGCTGTCTGAGAGCTCCTCACAAGTTTCTCTCCTCTGGGAGATGCTCCTGAGAAGCATCCTGAAGTCTTTCCGTACCATTTCACACTTGGGAATGCAGGAGCTGCGTGAGCATTGACCATGGGGGGTCCTCTGCAAAGGGACAGTGCCCTAAAACCTGGGTCCCTCCGCTCCCACCCTGGGTTTCTAAACCAGGTTTTCTCTCACCAGGACTCAAAAGCTCATCTGGGCTTCCCAAAGGAGCCTGTCTGCCCCTTCCATCCTGAGCCTGCAGGAGACACGGACAAGGATGCGCTGCCAAAGGGGATGAGGGACCTCAAAGCCCCTCAGTGGCACAGTGGTGCTCTGCAGAAGGCAGTGTATCATGGAATCAACCGGGTTGGGAAAGCCCTTTCAGCTCCTCCAGTCCAACCATTAACCCAGCCCTGCCAAGGCCACCCCTGCCCCATGGCACTGAGAGCCATATCCACGTATCTGTTAAACCCTTGCAGGGCCGGTGCCTGCAGCCCTGCCCTGGGCAGCCTCTTCCAATGCCTGAGCACCCTGTGGGGCAGGAATTGCTCCTCAGCTCCATCTAAACCTGCCCTGGGGCAGCTTGAGCCCGCTGGCTCCATCCTCCTCTCAGGCACTTGCAGGGAGCTGCATGTACAGAGAACACAGAACCTGGAGCACGTGTGTAATTCTGCCAGCTCCACAAGCACAGGAGGGAGGAAACGTCCTCATCCCCATCCCAAAACCCACCGCATGGCTTTGGCATGAAGGCAAAGCGATGGCTGCAGCGCATATGGACCTGAGCAAGATGAAATGGCCATTTTCAGGGGGATCTTTCACAAAACGCTTCAATTTTAACACACTTTTAAGTATATATATATATATGTGCACATCAATCGTTCATAAAGACCGTTAAGCAAGCAAGTTAGAACGTAAGCAATACATACATGAGGTTGGGCCCAAGAAGCTGGTGTGTTAATTAAAGCTGAGCTGGTCAGACCTTCTGCAAGCTACAAATTCAAATGGGGGTTAGAGAAACAACAATTAACCATCAGCAATTGAGGAGCAATCAAATGAAGGACCCCGAGGGGTGCCACCTTCCCCCTCCCCCTGGTTTTAAGGCTCAGGTCTCCCTGAGAATGGGCTTTGGGTTCTTACTGATGCTCATCAAGTGGGATTGGGTCTGAAGGGGTGCAGAGGATAAATGGGGTGTGAAAGGGAAGCTGAGTAAAACCCGTGTTACAGAAGAGCCATCAAACAGACTGAGGGGAGCTCTGAGGCAGAAGCTGTTCCCTGTTTTCAGGTGCTGAGGTGCTGGCCCAGGGGGATGGCCCAGAGGAGCTGTGGCTGCCCCATCCCTGGCAGTGCTCAAGGCCAGGTTGGACACAGGGGCTTGGAGCAAGCTGCTCCAGTGGAAGGGGTCCCTGCTCTCTAGGACACCCCTGTCACCCTCGGAGTTCAATGGAGATGGCTCCTCTGTGAGTGCTTCAGCATGGAGCAGAAGGAACAAATATCTGCTCCTCCCTTGGGCTGCAGGCGGTTTTCCTTCCTCAACTGCTTCCCATGGGGATGAGGACCCAGGAAAGACTTTAGAGAACAAGGGGAGGCTACGAGATACAAGGAAGAACTGATCCATCAGCCACTTGCCTGTGCAAAACCCCACTCCATGGGCATCTCCCAGAGAAGCAAACAAGAAGGGCTTGGTCAGGAGACCTGGCTATAGGAAAAATGCCTTTCTATACGTCCTAGGAGGATCTTTCCTCCACATTCAGCACCCATGATGCTTCCACGGTCCATGTGCACATGGACTGGTTTCAAGCAGACCTCAGGCTCAACTTCTCACCCCACTTGGCCGCGATGGACAGCACGCAGCAAGCTCAGAGCAGGGGGGTCGTGGTTGTTTTCCCTGTTTCGGATGAGGACAACAAAGTGATCCTTTGTTCCAGGCATCCATCAGGGGAGGGAGCCAAGCCAGGCTTGGCAAGGAGGGAGCCATGCAATGAAACACACCCATGTGTCCATGCACAGCAGGAACAATCCTGGCTCCTGCTTCCAAGAGCACCACTGGAAGAGCACGCGGTGCAGAGGCTGCAGCCCTGGGCATGGGCTCCCGGCCCTGCGTCCATCTCCTTCCCAAGGAGAAGGAATGGGACGGCCTCTGGAGACTGGAACTCCTCCTTCACCCTCAAACCTGGTCCCAGAGAGGAGCGGAGAGGGATGGAGGGACCCCCACTAAGCAAAGCCCACCCCAACCTGTGTCCATCACCAGGGGAGGGCAGGCATGGGAGGAACAGCACTGAGCCAGGATGGAGAGGTTAGCGAGGGAGATAATGGAATGGTGCTTTGGCTTTCCAGGAACACGTTCCCTCCTCCTCTGCTCCACACACAAAGCCCAGAAGGGAAAGGCAAACAAACAGAAAGGGATGGATCTGGGGTCAGAGTGAAGAATTCCATCCCTTGCAGCGTGTTCTGCTGCTGTCAAGAAATGGCCAAGCCTTTCCCTGTGGAATCTCTGCCGCAGGGCTCTGGCTCTGCCACGTCCCTCTCCCCCTTCCCACACTTCACCTCCCATTTAAACTTCTCCCAGCTGTAATCCGAGGTTTGCAGATGCAAACTGAGGGTCCCACCAGCCCCACAGAGTGTGAACATCCAGCACAGCCTTGGCCAGGCACCCTCAGCATCGGATCACAGGGGACCCCACATCAACCCCAAACCGGGGTCCCACAGTGGCCGTATCTGCCTCTGCCCCAAGCAGAACCTTCACTTGTGTGGCCTTTAGAAAGGGAATTCATGGAAGAACATTTTCCTCTTCTCACCTCCCCGAAAAGCATCCCACAAATTCCCTTTATAAACCCCCGTGTTCCCAAAGGGAATTGCATTTCCCTCTTGTCACCTCCACCAAAGTCATTCAAGGAGCAGGAGCAACCCCGGAGCAGACATAGAAACATCAGGGGTGGGAAATGGTGCTGGAAGTGGAAGGCTGGAGGGAAGGAGTTGGTTTGGAAAATCAGTTGTGTTTAACACAGGGGTTTGCCTCCAGAAAAGGCAGCAGAGGAACACATGGAGATGGTCATTCTGATGCTCTCAAAGAGCAACGCTGCCCCTTGGGAGTGCTGCAGGTTGGTATATGGCTGCAGAACACCACTTCTACTGAAAATCAACCCCCAAAATAGAAAGGGGAGAGTTTAAACTGAAACTTGGGGCTTGGAGCAAGCTGCTCCAGCAGAAGGTGCCCAGGGCAGGGGTCGGAGCTGGATGAGCTTAAGGGTCCCTTCCAACCCAAACCATTCCATGATGGTTCCATGAATATGCCCCCCAAATTCAGTAAAATCAACTGAAAGCTGGGTAGGTTCTTCTACTAACACAGAAGAAATGATGCCCAATGCAGCCCTGAGGGAGGCTCTGGGTGCCATCAGCTTCCTGGGTGCAGCAAAGGGACATCACCTGCAACAGCATCACGCAGCTCATCAGGCAGGTCCTGCATCCCATCCCCCCTGTGCACGTTATTCCATGGCTCCCTCTCTTTTCTCCCAAGCTGCTTCTATCCCAGACTAGGAAAAGGGCTTTTCCTTACTTGCAGAAGCGAAGGTGCCTGTTCCAAGCCTGGTTTTGGTGTGCGTTTTAGACATGCTCCAGTTACTTCACTGATAGAACCTGAAGCACTATGGTAAGCCATGAAGGCAAATGCCAAGGTAACAGGCAGCCAAATGGGTCGCCAGGAGGGGTTTGTTCCTGGAGCTGCTTCTGCCTTCCAATGACACTTGTTCACTAGGGCTAAGGTTTTCCAGCTCCACTCCCCAGTTCCCATTGGATCCTGAAGCATCCCAGACAAGATGCCAGGGAGCCGAGCTGAACATCCCACCTCTTGGCTGGTGGGGAGCCTGAGAAGCCAGCCCATTCCATCCAGCCCATTCCACGTGCCTCACCATGGGGTGACCTTGCCTGGGAGCACCAACCTGGATCTCATCAGTGCTTGGGATAGGGAGGCACGAGCAGGGCCAGCTGCAGTCAAGCCCACAGCAGGCTGAGTCCCACAGCCACAGCTCTGGCTGAGAACTGCCCAAAACCCTGGCTCTTCCTTAACCCAAAGCCTGAAAGCCTTGAGCTGGGCAGAGGCTGCAGCACCCAATACACACAGTGTGTGTGTGAAGGGAGGAGCCTGGCAAGCAGAGTCTGTTATCTCTCCTATAGGAAGCAAAGACATCTCATACTAAGGCTAGAGGATGAGTTTGTGGTTGGTTGTGGCATGGTGGAGGACAAGGGATGGAAACAGAGGTGGAAGCTGCAAAGGGAAGGTTACAACCAGGCATGGCCTCACATCTGCATCACTCTGTACCTGCAGAAGTTCCTCCTCATCACATGAAATAAGAAACCCATTTCCTATTGATGGGATATCCTCCATACCTGGACAGGAATAAGGGGCTCTTTGTCATCGATGTCAATGAGGACGTCATCCCTGGGCGTGAGGCTCACATCATCTGCAACCAGAGCAAGCAGGAGCATGACCAGGACATCCAGCTGACAGACACCCCAAATCACTGCATCAGCCTTGCCCGGAGCCTTCCCTCCACCCAAAGCTCATGTTAATGCCCATTGAGCACCTTGGCCAAGGGACCCTGAACCCACCTCACAACCAACCCAGCGCTAAACTCCTCCTTGGCATCCATCTCCTGGGCTTTCAGAACCAGACTGCGGCTGCGGTGAGCAGAAAGCATCCCATGCAGCGACCCCCTGGCTGGCTCCATGGGTTTGGAACCAGCGCGGTGCCATTGCCAGCCCGTACCTGTGTGCTCCTGGGGGCTGTGGGGGTCCTCCTGGTAGGGGTCACAGTAGAAGTCCCCCAGGGCGCGGATGCTGCATTGCCCCACCACGGGCCGGCGGCCGAACGGGCGGTTGTCGATGATCTTGACCACGATGGGGGGGCTGTAGAGGCTCTCCTTGGGCAGACGCTGTGGGCAGAGAGCAGGCAACGCGTCACTGCCCAGGGCTGGGCCGGCAGCTGCTCTGCACAGCACCAAAGGGATCCCAGGCTGAGCAGGGCTCAATCGGCATCACCATAGGAACAACTGGGTTGGGAAAGCCCTTGAAGTTCCTCCAGTCCAACCATTCCCAGCACTGCCAAGGCCACCCCTGCCCCATGTCCACGCTGTGTGAACCCTCGCAGGGCCGGTGCCTGCAGCCCTGCCCTGGGCAGCCTCTTCCAATGCCTCAGCACCCTGTGGGGCAGGAATTGTTCCTCAGCTCCAGCTAAACCTGCCCTGGGGCTGCCTGAGGCCACTTCCTCTTGTCCCATCCCTTGTTCCTTGGGAGCAGAGCCCAGCCCCTCCTGGCTCCATCCTCCTGTCAGGCACTTGGAGGGAGCCATCAGGTCCTCCCTGAGCCTTCTCTTCTCCATCTGAACCCCCAGGTCCCTCAGCCCTTCCCCATCCCCCTTGGGCTCCAGGCCCTGCTCCAGCTCCATTCCCTGCTCTGGTCCTGCTCCAGCCCCTCAGCGTCTCTCTGGTAGTTCAGGCCCAGAACTGACCATGGGATTCCAGGTGCATCTCACGAGCGCATCTTCACTATGAGATGCGTTTGGTGTGGGCCCTCAGAGGTCCTCCCCAAGCAGCTCTGCTGTGACCCCATCCCCGCAGGGCACTCACCACTTCCATGAAGAGCACAGAGACATCGAAGTTGGGGTTCTTCTTGATGTTCTTGATGACACAGGACTGCACGCACTGGCCCCCGCACTCCACCAGCAGGCTGGGCGAGGTGACACTGGCCAGCTGGTAGCTCTTGAGGTTCCTCAGCCCCCAGGCCAGGATCTGAAGGGAACAGACAGCAAAGACTGAGCCAAAGATCCAACTCCAGGTCTCTCATGGAGCTCCTCAGCGATGGAGGTAGACGTGACCATGAAGGAGAGGGGAATCAACCATGTAGGACAGGGGTGGCAGGAGGAGCTAGGTCACACAGCAAGTGTTCCTATGATTGCAGCAATGCAACAGGTCCACAGCTGCTCATCTCTTAATGGAGCACCTCTGCTTTGGGCAAGTATCACCCTGGTGTGAGCCAGCCTGTCCTAAAGAGCAAGTGTGGTCCAGGCTGTAGAACTTGACTGCTTGGTGAGACATCTCCCCAGTGAGATAACACAGTTGTAACAGACAGCCCATGAGCAGAACCAGCTCCGGTGGCACCCTGTATCCCCAGGGTCTGGCCCGGATCCCATCTCCCCATCAGGGTCACACGCCTGGGGGCTATTCCACGAGGGGATGAGCTGCACTCCCCATCACCCACCTCGACGGCCGTGCGCTGCAGGACCGGTTTGATGCCTTGGGGGACCATGTAGATGTTGGGTTCTCGCTGGGGTGGGGGGTACGGCAGGTCCGAGTCCTCAGACTGCAGGAGCAGAGGCAAAGGACACATCAGGGCATGCAGGGGACACCAACCCCTCTCCTCCCCTGCACAACTCATCTCCCCCCAGCTGTGCAGTGGGACAGGGGGAGATGAGGGTTGGGGATGAATGAGCTTCAAACGGCTTCTCTCCATTGAACCTGACCCTGGAAATACCAAACATCTACTGCTGAGAGCATTCCCAGGGAACTCAGAGGATCTGGGGTTCAGCTCCTTTAGATGAGGAAGCGGTGGAACAACATCAACCCCACACCAGGACCACGGTGAGACAGAGACCAAGGGATGAGAAGAGGGAAGGAAGCAGCAACAGGGCGTCATTAGAGGAACACAGCTCCTTGAGTTGGGCACAGTGAGATGCTGTGACCAGCTCCCCAAAAGCAGTGATTTAGTGTGGGCAGCACCATGGGACAGAGGTGGGCATTGCCTGTGGATGCAGGAGGGGCCGTGCTTCATGGCACAGCTCCGCTATGAACCATAACTGGCAGCCACCAAGCTGATGGGCACAGGAGCGGCCTTGGGTGAAGAATCATGGAA
Organism: Agapornis roseicollis; assembly: GCA_002631895.1. Classification (NCBI taxonomy): domain Eukaryota; kingdom Metazoa; phylum Chordata; class Aves; order Psittaciformes; family Psittacidae; genus Agapornis; species Agapornis roseicollis. The sequence continues at coordinate 32,524 of NDXB01016893.1, forward strand.
TGGGTTGGGTTGGAAGGGACCTTAAAGCTCCTCCAGCTCCAACCCCTGCTCCCACGGGCAGGGACCCCTTCCACTGGAGGGGAATGCTCTACAAAGGGATGTTTCATGGTGGCATGTTAGATATTCCAGGTGCTAAGCTTAGGTTTGCATTGGCAGTGGCTGGTGGCTGCTGAATTGAGGTGCTTGGTAGCTGTAGCTGGTAACTCCATTTCAGGGCAGGTATCTGGGTTTCCACATAGGGAAGGTGGTAAATCTGGGGCAGGGAATCCTCCCTCCCATGGTTCACATGCTCACAGCAATGGTTAGTGCCAGCAGGGAAAGGGCAATGTGGGAGGTGAGCACCTAAGGAGAAGGGAGAGGTGCAGAGCATCCCCAGCATCACTTGGGTGCTCAGCACTTCTGGTGTCCCAGCTGCTTATCCAGAGCCCTAATTTCAGGCTGCTCAGACCCTGCACCACCAACACTGATCCTTCCTTGGGGTAGAGGAGGAGAGCTAATGGCCCTTGAAGAGCTTTTGCTTGTGGCCCATAGCACTTAGCGCACACCAAGCACGGACTGAACCAAGAGGGGTCTCAGTTTGTCCTTGTACAGTGACTTATCTTCATTTCTCACTTGAAACGTGCTGAAGTTATCTATAAGTTGCATAATAGAGACCATAGAATCATGGAATAGTTTGGTTTGGGAAGGACCCTAAAGCTCCTCCAGCTCCAACCCCTGCCCCGGGCAGGGACCCCTTCCACTGGAGCAGCTTACTCCAAGCCCCTGTGTCCAACCTGGCCTTGAGCACTGCCACATCGAAACCCTTCCCAATCCCTGCTGCTCCCTTCTTGCTTTGCCAGCAACAGGAGCCATTCCTCTGGGCCTGAGCTGAATGCACCAGCATCGAGTGATCCACCAGATGGGACAGAAATGAGCAGCGAGGCCTGCATGAGGCAGGAGGAGGGAGGGTTCAGAGAGAAGGGAACAAGCAATTCCCAGACACAGCTCCCAGCCCAGACACAGCAGGTTGGATGGAGGAGCTGCAGCTGGGATGGTTGGAACAAGGACACGTCAGAGGGAATGAGGGAGCTCTGGGCATCACCTAATCCAACCCTGCCTCTGATACAGGGTTGGAAGAGAGATGAGCAAAGTCAGCACAGACCAGCCCAGTCCAAACAGGCTGGAAGCATCTCCCAGGGTGAGCATGGAGCTGGGCCATGTTGTTTTAAAAGGGACTCAAATCCCAGTGCTTGAGGGGGATGCAGCCCCAAAAGGCAGCTCCTGCCTATACCAAACAGAGAGGCAGGAGAAGGAGGTCTGGTGCCAGCCCATTCAGATGTATCCTGAGCCCAAAGGCTGTATTTAGGAACCAGATTCTCCATGAGGCTTCTTATTCACTGATGAGGGCACGGAGAGCTCAGGCTGGCATCATTCCTTGGGATGCAGCCTTGGCGAGTTGGTGTAGATGGGCTTCCTGCAGGACAGGTGGGTTTGAAGGAGCTCGGGAGTCTCTGCTGGGACTTGGCTTGGTCTTGGGCAAGGGCAGAAGAAGAGAGGGGAGGGAAGTGTTTGGACGTGGAAGGTACCCATTGGAGGAGCCCCTCGGAGAACAAGGCAGGGGTGCAGAGCTGTGGAGGGCCCCGTCCGGAAATGGCAGTGCCAAGCAATGGAGGAGAAAGAGCAGAGAGATGGTCATGGGTACCCGAGCTCATCCACCTCAGCCCTCATGGAGCACAGAGATGAGCCCCACAGCATCGGGCAAAGTGCAGCTATCCCATCCAGCTTCCCATGGAATTGTGGCCAGGCTCTGTGCGCGCCCCACGTCCCTCCCAGCTCATCTCCCACACTGGATCCTAGGACCAAGCCAACACTCCCGTAGATGTACCCCTAGTTCAGTTCCCAGCTTACCCTGACCTGGCTTGGTTCAGCCCATGGCCTGCTCTATGCGATGCACAAGGTGTGGGTAGCAGCTCTGACAGGCTGCCCAAGCAGTGTCTCATGATCCTGATGGAAGCATTTCCTTCAGAGCAGCTGGAACAGTCCCACAGACGCCCCAATTCCTGGTGAATTCCCCATGGAAAGCTACAGACTTCAACTGGGATTTTGCCTGGGGACCAGCCAAAGGCCAGCCCAGCACTTTGGCTCTTGCATCCTTGGTTTGGAAGGGTTGAACACCAGGAAACCTCATGCACACACATCCCACAGAGGTTAAACACTGCTGGGTTGGCCATGGAGCCCATCTGCCCTGTCCTGTCCTGCTGGTGATCGCTCATGCTACTAAAGCCTGATGCTCTTGGCTTGACTCATGTGAAAAGCAGAGGCTGCCCCATAGAGACACATCAACAAGCTCCAAGCAGAAGAGACAAGTAAAGCCTGTAAACTCACCTCATCCAGGGTGGAGGAGAGCTCATTCTGGAGAGGAGAAGCAGAGTAAAGCATTAGAGCAGTTCTCATCCACATCCCATCCTAAGGCCTACAGCTGTACCTGGCAACTGAATACCAAAGGATGCTTTCCAAGCTCCTGCACACCCAACACCCTGAGGTTTGAGAAGAAACCAGTGCAGGTGGCTTAAAGCCATTTACAGCCCAGCATCAGTTCATGCCTGTGCTCAGAAACACGCTGGAGATGTTGGGCAGCACAGCCCTTGTGATGGGAATGCTGACAGGATACCAGGGCAGGAAGGCAGTGGTGTGTTTGACCCCTAAGGAGTTATATCTGGGGTGGGACACATTCACCCTGCCTCATGCATGAGAAGTGAGCTGCCTCCTCACTGCAGCTCTCTACCATCAGCTGAAGGAAACCGGCATCTCTACATGGGAATTCCTTCATCCCAAGGGAAGTCCCTAAGACAGGATGGATGGATGGACGAGGGCTGCAAACAGAGAACTGATGGAGCTGGGACGCGGCAGGGGCAGGGGAGGGGATGGGTTGAGGGGTGCAGAGCCTGGGTGCTGCAGGCAGGAGATGGGCCTTACCTCGAAGCCAGGGATGTGGTGCACAGCTGGCTGTGGAGAGAACACACAGGGCCTCCATTCACACATGGGGTCACTCAGCTCTGTCTGACACAGAAACGTCAGCTCTCCCAGCCTGGTTTGGGCTGAAGGGACCCTAAAGCTCCTCCAGCTCCAGCCCCTGCCATGGGCAGGGACCCCTTCCATAGAGCAGCTTGCTCCAAGCCCCTGGGTCCAACCTGGCCTTGAGCACTGCCAGGGATGGGGCAGCCCCAGCTTCTCCATTCAACCCCTTCCAATGTCCCCCCACCTTCACAATGAACTTCCTTGTCTCCCATCCATCTCCCCTGGGGCAGGTTCAAGCCATTCCCCTTGGCCTGTCCCTACCTCCCTTGTCCCAAGCCCCTCTCCAGGTTTCTTGTAGGCAAAATGAAATGAAATCCACCCGAGTGCCCTCTGCCAGGATCAGACGCAGCCCTTAGAGGACCCCCAAGGTCTTCCCCACCCAACTCAGTATCTTCTGAGGGGGTAAGGAGGAAGAAGAGGCTGCTTGCAGATGAATCAGTGCCCCTCTCCCATGGCAGACACTCTCCAATGCCCATCCAGCAGCCCCTCAGTGGTGCATCAAGGCTTCAACCCAGCACGTCCACCCCTGCAGATGCAGCAGCATCATGCACAGCATCCCTCCAGGAGCAGAGCTGCTACATCAGAGAGAGCAAGGAGGGAGCTGTGGGACCCTCATTCCCAATTAACACCTCCCTGGGAGGGAGGAATGGGATGGAGTTTAGCATCCCAACGTATCCCTTTTCCCTGGCACAGAGACTCATCTGGGCTGCAGCCAGGCACTGTGCCCAGTGGGAAGCCAGAGATGAAAGAGGCTACGGAATGGTACACGCAGGTGACAGGGAGGTGGGGAAGCACATGAGAGCACATGGGGCATGATGAGGAGTCTCCCCCACCCAGACTGGCTCCAAAGAGCATCCTCCTCCGTGTCTCCTTACATGCATGGCCAGCAGTGAGCGCTGCAAGAGCAACAACCCACATTGGCTCCCAAACCCCCTCCAGGTATCAACTGTGAGCAAAGGGCAACCACAGGCACTGGGTGCTGCAAAGGTGGTGGATGGGAGCTCACCTTCTCCCTCTGAATCAGCTCGAAGGCAGCCAGCAGCTCCCCGACATTCCTGTTTGCCTTGAGGACAGGGTACCAGGAGAGGCGCGGGGAGCGGGATGTGCTGGGCTGGCAAATGCAGCGCCCCATGAACTCATCTGCTCCCTGGAAGGAAACAGGCGCAGGAGGTTGCTGAGAGCCATGGGATGGGGTGGAAGGGACCTGAAGATCACCCAGTCCCAACCCCCTGACAGGTTCAAGCCATTCCCCTTGTCCCATCCCTGCCTCCCCTGTCCCAAGCCCCTCTCCAGGTTCCCTGCAGCCCCTTTAGGCCCTGGAGCTGCTCTCAGCTCTCCCCTTCAGGAGCCTTCTCTCCCCCAGGCTGCCCCAGCCCAGCTCTCTCAGCCTGGCTCAGGGCAGAGCTGCTCCAGCCCTCGCAGCATCCCCATGGCCTCCTCTGGCCTCGCTCCAGCAGCTCCATGGCCTTCTTGTGCTGGGGACACCAGAACTGCACACACCACTGCACGTGGGGTTATCCTAGCACCCCCAGACGGCATCACTACGAGGCACTTTGGATACCTTTGGGCAGCTGAGCAAACCACAGCGCCTGGTCCCCTACTTGCAAGACTGCTTTACATCTCATCCCAAGCCTTTCCCACAAGGAAACATGGTCAATTTGGCCACTCTGTAAAACATGGCATAGATGCAGCTTTGGTGACTAAAGCAAGGCCACCAAGGACATCGCCAGCAGAGATGTCTTCTGAGTGTCTAGCTCAGAGTCTGAGCCACCCAGAGGTGTTACACTGCATTCCAGAGGGCAGGAATGGTGCCATGTTTGTCCCATCCATCCCAGCACACCTACACCATGAAGGTCCAGCTCATGCCAACACACTCACATAGGTGTCTTGGTCATAAAGTTCCACCACGATGTTGGGAGGGGACTCAGCCACGTTCCGGGGGTCCCCGAAGATCTCGATCTCATAGAAGATGAGCGTCTGGTCCCAGGTGGGGTTCAAGGTGTTCTTGATCACCACCGTCTTCTGGCTTTGGTGGAGGAAGGAGACAATGGCGTAAGGATCTGCAAGGGAGGTTGGACAAGAGGCAAGGGATGAGTTGGAGCCACCGGTCTAAGGAGGAGAAAGCAATTTGTGGTCATTCAAGGGCTGAGAACAGGATCTGGGGGTCTTCTAGAGACAGCAATGATGTTCCCATCACATCCCAGGCAACTCCAACTGAGAAGAGTACGAGGCCAAGTTCTCCACCACTTATCCTGGCACACCAGTTATTCCCAGCTGGATGTAATGTCCCTATGGACCCCTCCAGGGGGTGTCTTCCATGGCCCTCTCCTGCCTGAACCCACCGCATCCTGTGGTGAGGTCTCAAAGCTGTGTCAAGGACCAGCCCCCCTCATGGAGCTCTGTGGTACCCAGCTCCCTCCATCACCACTCCCAGAGCATCCCCAGTTCTTCCATTAGGAGAGAAGGAGCAGTCCCCCCCTTCCCACCTGCACTCACACTTGGGGTTCTGCAGGTTCCATCAAGCCAACCTGCAATAAAACTGAACCTGAAGAGTCTCACCCTATGGAATTACCCCTCACAAAGGGTCAAGGCTGGGTGGGATGTCTGAAACATGCCATGGGATCACATTGTAAGGCCCCATTGAGACTGGACACCCTTCATAACCTGATAGCACCTACAGGTCCTTGTCAGGGATGAGACCTCCACAACTGCTGCATCCCATCTGACTGGTCCAGAGTCTGGTTGCCTGCAAAGCCCAACCTCCACAATGAATAGAGGCATCACTGGTCTCTATGGATGGATGCAGGCAGCACTTGGCACCCAGCATGAAACATGGATACACCAGTGTTTGGGATCCAGCAGCATCCAGATGGGCACCACCCAGCCCAACCCAAAACCAGTTCCAAGAGCCCTGCTGATGGCCAGGAGCGTTGCAGACCCTACACATGCAACCCTTAATGCTCCAAGCCCCATCCAACCTGGCCTGGCAGTGCTCAAGGCCAGGTTGGACACAGGGGCTTGGAGCAAGCTGCTCCAGTGGAAGGGGTCCCTGCCCATGGCAGGGCTTGGAGCTGGAGGAGCTTTAAGGTCCCTTCCACCCAAACCAGTCTGGGATGCTGGCTGGGCAGGGATGCATCCCATCCCCATCCCTCCCTTCTCCCCAGGATAAAGGAGATCCAGGGGGATGTATTCCCTTCCTGGGCATCTGGCCCTGCAGCAGACGTGTTTCAGGAGGCTGATGCTCCGGGTGGTGGCTGCAGGAAGCACTGTTCACACCGGGCAGAGCCTTCCCCATTGACACGCGTTCTTCCAGGCGGAGCAAAGCAAAACGCGTTACAACAAACAAGAAAACCAGGGATTTGGATGTGGAATTTTTGCCTTCCCGCCTGCCCCCCCCCCCCC
>NDXB01016895.1:0-14581 GCA_002631895.1 Agapornis roseicollis
GGTGTTCAAGACCAGGTTGGATGAAGCCTTGTGTGGCATGGTTTAGTGTGAGGTGTCCCTGCTCATGGCAGGAGTTTGGAACTAGATGATCTTAAGGTCCTTTCCAACCCTAACTATTCTATGATTCTATGTTCTTGTGTTTCTTAGCAAAATCTAGGAAAAATTTCTTCCCTATGAAGGTGGTGAAGGGGGAGCTGTGTTTGCCCCATCCCTGGCAGTGTTCAAAGCCAGGTTGGATGGGGCTTTGAGCAATTTGGTCTAGTGCGAGGTATCCCTGTCTGTGGCAGGGAGTTGGAAATGAATGAGCTCTAAGGTCTTTTCCAGCCCAAACTGTTCTGTGATTCTATGGTTGATTCCTGGTAAATACATTATCATTAATGCAAGGGGGTCAGATTTTCCCATCCCTCTGATTTCAGGAAAGTGTGCACTGCAGGCACCTAGTTCAGGAGCTGTGGTGTGCAAACAGCACATGCCCTGGACATGGCATACCCAGTGTGCCTGGAAGGCAGTCAAGCTGTTGGGAGTCACCAGGTCTGTAGGTCACTTGTATCATGACATAGGAACAAGAAGAAGGCTTGACTCAAAGTCAGAAAGGTGTGCCAGCATTTGGAAAGATCAGAGCATCCTATGGGCTGAAGTCACGAAAAACATGGCTGAAAACTACGGTAACCCATCACCTGTGGTTAGCCAGTATTCAAGGAAGATGCTGAGAGCACAGCCTGATGTGAAGGAAGTGCTGGTGTGGCAAACCAGTCCTTCAGAAGTGGGAGAATGTGTTTTGTGGGTGCTTCTTTGTTTTCTTCTTTTGGTGAAAACAGGGAAAGGGCTGTTCTTATTTCTAAACACCACAGTGCCAATACCACAGGGAAGAACCGTTCCAAACCACTTGAAAGCAAAGCTGCCAAGAAAACTGTGGATGTTAACCAGCCATAGATAATGTGACATTCTGATACTAGCTGAAGGCTATTGGTATGAAGGTGCTAGCTCCTCACATACGGGAGAGGTGAGTTTCCTGCAGTGCCTCCCTGTAGTTTGTGATGGAGGCGAAAGGCCAGAGCAAATTTTGGCGCAGTGTGTGCTAGATACAGTTCCAGAATTACAAAGGAAATGATGAAAAATCTTGTTGCACTTCTCCTGAGCTGTGGTGATTAAAAAACCACCACCCTCCTACCCCCAGCCAGGCAGCTGTGCACATTGTGGTAGCTGTGCCCATTGTGGTTTGGCTTGAGCTAAGCAGGAAGTGGTCTAATACAAATGAAAACAGAACTGCCAACCAGAAAGAGACTTCAAATTCTGATTCAAAACTTCCATAAGCGCAGCTTTAGTTTCTGAAAGACCAAGCAGAAAATCCCTGCCTTAATGAAGAGAACAACCAAACCAAACCCCCCAGACCCACCCCTGGATGTTTGCACCAGCAGAACACAAGTCACTGAAATTGCAGAACTGCTTGGCTATGACAGGCAGAGTAACAAGAAGAAATACCTGATACAAATATGTTGCTTTAACTGCATAACAGAAGCAAACCTTTAGCAAGCTTAGAGGGCATGGGGAGAAGGGAGCTGCCTCCCCATTACACAGTGCCTTGGTTTTTTTCCTGGACTGGCATCCAAGTATTGTTCAGCTCTGAAGGAAAAGTATATTGAAGTGAAAAAATGTTGCCCCCAAATTAACCCTGCAGGCAACAGCACATGCACAGCATGAGTGAACTGTTCCGAGGAAAGACTTCAACAGCATTAAGTGGCTGCTTAGTGGAAAGACCTGTGTGCTTTGTGTTGGATGTCACGCTACAGCATGACCAAATATGTCAAACGTATTTTCCAGCTTCGTCAGTGCTTATTTTCCCACAAATGCTGTCATGCTGTTAACCGCTTTTCCAGGAAATGTATAAATGGAAATAAAAGTGCTGCAGAGAAAAGTGAAGGAAAGCGCAGACTTTGTGTACACCATAACGTGAGTTTTGCCAGTACCTGAATTCCTGTTGTGCTTTATTTAAGCATTGGTTGGAAGGGACTTTAAGGAATTTGTTTGCATAACGTTGCCATGATGCTTTTCTCCCACTCCCCCAATTTCCCCATGCATGACACCAGGCATAGATGCAGTAATGCAGCAAATGAAAGATTTGGCTGGTCACTGTAAAAGGTGTCATGCTGACAGTGTCTGACAGAGAGAGGGGCTAGGAGGTCTCCTGTCTCCTTCCTGCTTGGGGTGAAGACCAAGGGCAGAAAGTGAGTCTGTCTAAGCACATTATCCATGATGCTAATAGGGGTGAGGTTGCTTTTATGATACTCAGGTTGCTCAGACCATAAAGGGCTAGTCTTTATGGAGTGGCTGAGCCTGGCAGGCAATGAACTGAGCTGCCTTCTAGACATTCTGTGATGAGCAACTTAGGTGACAGTAAATGTTTAAACAGGAATAGAATAGGTGTCTCTGTAAGCAAGATAGAACAAAGGGTGTCAGCCTAGGCTCTTGTTGAAGCAAATTCTGGTAAAACACTGATAAAAGAGGAACATTATTCATGAGCTCCAGGAAATAATTTACATATATAGGACTTTCCTGGTAAATTTAATGAATATGTATGCATCACTGTCATATAATGCCCGCTTTTGCGAATGCCAGGTGGAATGATCTCCATGTCTCTGGCTCTGTAATAGGGAATGCCTGCTTTCTAAGATTCCAATGCAAGTTTTATTTGCTGACTTTTATGGTATCACTTAGTGGCGTAAAGGACAGGCTGAAGGTCTGGTGTTGTTGGAGTGCATACATTGTCTCCCAGGTGACAGATGATAAAGACCCAGTTGCTCAACCCCAGGCAGGGCTCTAGCCCTGGAAGGTTCATCCCTTGTTAGGTCTTTACCTGGCAAGGGTTGTCTCCGCAGCGAGCACAGCCCAGGGACCAGTCACTCATTTTAATATGCTGGGCAGGATGGGAAGAGAGTCCTCTCAGTCCTTCCTGTGTCTTTTAGCCCAGTCTGTCCTGTCAGGGGTCCTCTGAGATGTTGGGGCATCCATGCAGGGAAGCCATCTGCTACAGACGGGGTGCAAAGGTGGTGACTGTTGTGCCTATCTGCTGTCTTTAGGCCTTGCACAAGAAATCAGTAGCAATGCATGGGGCTGACTTCAAGAGTCTGAGCTGCTCAGTACTGATTTATTTACACCAAGGTAAGTCAGAAGGTACTTCCTAAAACTGGAAGTTAAACACATAGGGAACTACCATGAGAGCCTATCAGGGGGAGCGCGTTGTGTGCTGCATAAGTCACATGGAAGAAATCCCATCATACACAAGAGGCATTATGTGCACACATGATAGGGGGAGAAACAAGACTGCAGTAGAACTGAAGGTGAGCAAAGCTCTCTTTCAAGGAGGACTCATGTTCATGTGCACACAGCAGATGTGGAGCTGCACAGCTTCCCCTGCTTGCACATCATCCAGCCCAACTCTCAGATTGCCTTCTCTCACCTGTCTTAAAAAGCATCTTTGTTACTGAGTAGTAAAGGCCCTCTTTAACCCACAGCACAACTTATTCTACTAAGTAACATCAATACACTTTAAAAGTACTTGTTCCATGTCAAATTCTGTTACAAAGTGTGTTGGGTCATTCTGCCAATACCATGGTTAATGTTGGATTAACTCTGTGGTGCACGATGTGTGGCTGTTCATTCAGCTCAGGTTTTGGGCTAACGTGTTCCTCGTGTATGCTGAGAGCAGCATTGTCAGGTTAAAGCAAGGGCATTATGTATGCTGGACACAAGGGACAGGAGAAGAGAAGATCCATTGTTCCCTGCAGCATGGTGGCAGCAGGAGGTAGCTTGGCATAAAACTCTTGGGAGGCCATAGAAATGGCATAGATCACATGTCCAAGGCGGAAGGTAGACACAGGTGGGCTTACCCAAAAAAACCTCTGGAGCTGGTAGCCACACCTCTGGGGTTCTCCTGCTTCCAGCCACCAGTTGGGCATGAGGATGGGGACAGGAGGCCCACACTCACTCTCTGGTAGCTCTACTGCTTGTGCATGGGTGCAAGTGAAGTGAACGTGCGAGTTAGGGAATTAATTTAGAAAACTAATGCATTGAACTAGTCTGATACAAGGGGGTTGATTTGATTGCTGGTTTTTACCTCAGTTGTTTTTTAACTCATGAGCTCCTCAGATGAAGCCTGATTCTCAGGAGGTATTTCCCAGTAAATCTGAGCGGAGGAAGAGTAGCACTGCTGACAGGATGTTGAGGTGTAACAGAAGATGAGCACAGAGGCAGCCATTATAGAGACTGTGTATTCAAGCCGACCAGACTTGAAAGAAAAACCTCTGGATTCTTGGTTTATTGATGGTAGTAGCTTCATGAAAAATAGTGAATGAAAGGCAGGATATGCTGTTACCACCACTATTACACCATTACACCACCTATTACACCAGGTAATAGAATCTAAACCTTTACCTGTGAACACCTCTGCCCAGAAGGCAGAAATAATAGCATGGAGAGCCCTGGAACTGGCTCAAGATAAAAGGATAAATATTTGGACTGATTCTCCATGCACATAGTGCTATCTGGAAAAGACAAGGACTTTTGAACAAACAAGGGAAACAGATTAAGCATGCTACAGAAATTATACAATTACTGGAAGATGTTCAGCTCCCTGCAGAAGTAGCTATTATGTATTATAAAGAACATCAACAAAGTGAATCTGATCAGGAAACTGGAAATAGTTTGGCCGATTTTGAAGCCAAATGAGCAGCTGAACAATCACAAATCATGTCCTTAATCCATGATGGCAAACTAACAATTGAAAACTCTAAACCTAGGTATTCAAAAGAGGATAGAAAATTGATTCATGATTTAAAAGGACAAGAAAATAAAGAAGGTGGGATTCAGATACCTGATAGGTGAATTGTAATCCCCTACAACCAACTCTGGAAGTTAGTTCAGGAGGAACATAATAAAACTCATTGAGNGATTTAAAAGGACAAGAAAATAAAGAAGGTGGGATTCAGATACCTGATAGGTGAATTGTAATCCCCTACAACCAACTCTGGAAGTTAGTTCAGGAGGAACATAATAAAACTCATTGAGGTACTGACTTTGTATAAATACTTAAACAAATTGTAGGGGAAAATCTATATCCTATTAGTAACAAAACAATGTCAGCTATGTCTTAAGAATAACCCTAAAACTGAAAATAGGAATCAAACTGGGACAATTGTGAGAGGAAGTTATCCGGGACAGCAGTGACAAATAGATTTTTCTGAATGACCAAGAAAAGGTTACCAATATTTGTTGGTGTTAATGAACACTTTTTCAGGGTGGTCAGAAGCGTTCCCTTATAGGATAAATAAAGCAAGACAAGTAATTGAAACACTGTTAAATGATAGAATACCTTGTTGTGGAGTGCCGGCAGCAATTTCTTCCTACTGAAGCTCGCACTCTAGCACAAAATTGTTAAATTAGAACTTGATTGGCAACTACAAGTTCCTTACAGGCCTCTGGCCAGTGGGCAAGTAGAAAGATGAACCATCTGATCAAACAACAGATTAGTAAAGTATGTCAGAAAACAAATTTATATTGGTACCAAACGTTACCACTGGCTCTATTAAGAATTCAAACCAAACCTCGGTCGAAAGAAGAGGCTAGCCCATGTAAAATTTTATATGGAAGACCATATAAGTCCCAGTTTAAAGGAGAAAGTCATCTCCAAGAGTTTCTGGTCCATATGGGAAAACAATTAGAAATAAGTGAACATTAGGGAAAAGAGCAAAAGGCCTGGATTATCCGAGTCACCCTTTCAGATCCAGAGACTGGGTTTATGTTAAGAATTTTTAAGGAGATCCTCTACTGGAGAAGTGGAGCGGACCGTACCAGATAATATTGACCACCTTGACAGCAGTGAAGATAAAGGAACAACCTGTTGGGATACATTATTTAAGAATAAAGAAAGCACCAGAACCAGAGAAGACATGGAGGCTTGAAAATTGCATCAGTCATAATTTGGACGTGTATAATAACTGTTGTACCAGTTTGGGACCAATACTTATACCTGAAATTAATGCAGAATGTTACTAAAGTTGTTAATTGTAGTGACTATTGAGTGTGTGCACGCTTGCCTAAATCAGGAGATCAGGGCCTTCCATTAATTGGAGTTCCAATTTCCAACACTATCTTATGGACAAATCTGTGAGTGAACACTAGCAATCTGTATTTGGAGGAGAGGTTAAAATTTGGAATAGTTAATCCTAATCCAGGTAATAAATATTACACCTGTGCACAATGATGTATTACACCATGAACCAGGATAGGAGATCATGCTTGTTTAAATGCCACAGATATAGGTCACCATTCAAATTGAAGGTATCGTAGTTCAGTGGTGACCTGTTCCTAGAGGAAAAGGATGGTATCAGTTATGTGAAGAAAATGCTTATAATACTCTACCCCAATTGGAAGGGGGTATGCACCTTAGGTGCTTTAATACCCAATATTACTATTATTGACAGTTATCCTTCCAGGACCTGAACTGGAAGTTTTGCTGAACGGCTTCAACGAGGGTTTAACCCTATTATTGAACAGCATGCTGCATTTCATAGTTTTGTAAGAGGGCTAATTCCATCCTTGGGAGTAAGTGACTTAAAAAAAAGCAATTATAAATATCTCAGCAACCATAGAGGAAATGTAAACACATTGCTCTAGAGATGTTATTGACATGACGAGGAAGGGTTTGTTCCATAATCAATGAAAGTTGTTGTTCCTATAGACCAAAGTGATAGGATTGAAACAGATCTGGAGAAAATTTAGAAACAAACTAAGCTATTTCATGAAATGGCCATGAATGGCACCTCCTGAAGTTCTGAAGAAATATGGAAAACGTTAACTTCATGGTTACCTAATCTCTCCTGGTTGAGGCAACTGGTTACAGGAATATTGATGTTAATTATTTTAATATTGATTATTTGTGGTATGATACAATGTATATCGAGATTACTTCATTAATCAATAGAAGGATCATAGATTATAGTAAAAGAATTTGCTAACTTTATAGAAAAAGGGGGGATTGATACAGGGGTAATCAATGTAGAGGGGGGTAGTACAGAGGGATTGTACAAGGGCGTTAGAGAAATTCACTTGCTTAAACAAAAGTATTGTCTGTTGTAAGTACCTATCATGCCTACTATTGATGAGGGGAGAAGCAGACACCTGGTTCTATTGATAAGGAGGAGAAGCAGATGGTCTATGGCCTGGACACTGACCAGCCCCTGAGGGCATGTGTGAAGACTAAAAGGTGAAAAGTTCAAAAAGAGGAAGACTCATTTGCTTCATCTTGAAGACCCCTATTCAGAGGAGGAAGACTCATTTACTTCATCTCGAGATCCCTGCCCATGACCAGAGGGGGCACTGTGCAGGCACAAAGGACCTAGTTCATTATAATACAAAGCGGGGATAGATAATGAATAAGTATAGGCATATTGCATAACCTGATGAATATGTGTAACTTTAGAGAATAAGTGTAGAGGGAAACAACACTGAGGTGCGTATTCCTTTGGAGGAACTATCCTCCATGCATCTCAGCTGAATAAAGCATGCTGACTTTACAACTTTAACAAGTTGCGGAGTCTAACCGCACATTAAAAGCATGTACAATGCAGCCAGGGATCAGCCAGGCAGCCCCGTCATAAAGCAGTGATAGCTGCAGTTAGACTTTGGAGCTGTTGGAAACCAAAGGGAGCATTCAGGGCAGGACTTACAGTTATCTCAGCAGTACTATTGGTAAAAAGGCTCTGTTTACTATGCCGTAAATCCCAGCCTGTTGACAAAGTTGGTAAATCGCAGTTTAACTCCAACTTCTTCCTGGTGGCAAGGAGGAAGGGATGTGCCATCAGCACTTTATGTAGGAGGCTTTGAACTTGTGTTGCTCCTGTCAAGCAGCAGCTCAGATCCCTCTGTGCTCTCTGCATGCCCTGTGCATCGTGCTGGGAAACACCAATCACTGTCCTGGTGTCGCAGCTTCTCTATGAAATATGGAAGTGTATCCAAACCTGTCAATGACGTGCACGGGGCATGAGCAGTTAGATATTTGGGGTATGTTGGTGAAGAAATAGTAAACATTAGTTTCTCATGGAGGGAAATGGATGTGCGTATAGTAAGGACTCAGTTAATTTTACAATAGCTGGGCTACGAGGCTTGTGACAAGCACTTAGGGAACCAGCCTGATTTTTATAGAAGGCCTCCATGTAAGGTATATTGATTAATCCAGAAATGAAAACCTAAATGCATCCTTAAGAAGGAGCAGGGAGCATGCCTGCTGGAGATGGTGGAGAGGATTAAAAGCAAAATTAGTATTGCATCCTGCTGCCTCCTTATCTGGGCTCAATAGAAGTGGAGGAGTACAGTCAGGGCTGGGGTTCCCCCCCACATCACACTGCCATGGCACAGGGTGTTGACCTGCAGGGAGCCACCCTGTGATGCAGGTGGGTCTAGTAGTTGCTAAACAAAACCAGTTGTTGCTGGCTTTAGCTGAGATCATCCTGGTTTGACTCCTGCATCAGCAGGCTGGGGCAGGGGCTGTTTTGGGCACTCCTGTCCCTTTCACCCCAGTGCAACCTGCCCACCATCGCCTAAGCCTGGTTGTGAAAGCAAGCAGATCTGCACAACCCCTTCGTTTGAAGCCTTTTACTCAAGAAAAGGAAAAAGCTCAGAGTGAAGGACCCTGCAGTGCTGTTCATCTAGTCTGGCCTGGAGTCCGAGAAGTACGCTTTTCCTTTAGGAAAACATGGTGGGGAAATGTCTATCCCAATGAACACGTATCACTCAGAGCTCTTCTCCCCCAGAAAATAACCTCATGCACACAGAGTTAAGGGAATAAGACAATATACATGCAATCAGTTTTTTAAAAGACAAATAGCAGTCTGTGATTTTATTTGGGGAGCAGGGGGAAATAAAACTGTGCAATATCTATAACCGTACTGAAAGGGCACAGTTCCTGACCTCCCCTTCTAGTTACCTCCCACCATTGCACTCATTTACTGCTGGCTGCCAATAACAGCCTCCGAGAAAGAGAAACTAACAGACTCCAAGAGAAACTTTAGTTTCATCTTCCCCAGAGCCTCTTTGTGCAGGGCTCCAGACAAGAAGGAAGAAGGCACTGCTGGAGGCTGCTCACCAGAAGGTTGGTTCTCTTAAAGCATGGGAATAGTAAAAACCTGGTAGCCTGGGAAGAGTGGGATAATAGTGCAAAGGGATTTTGTGGTTGTTGTGGTTTGGAGTTTTGAATTTTTTATTTTTTTTTTTTTCTGCCCAGGACATCTTTTAAAGCCAAAAATATGGAAAATCCTACCTGGGTAAAGGGGGTGAATTAAAAAAAGCTAGGCAAAAAAAAGCTGGATTATGGAGAGGTTATTTCTTCTGCGCTTCCTCCTGCTTCCAGGATTGTGTAAATGCATTCAAGTACTCTGCTGGTACTTTGCTCTCTGTTTAAATTGGATTCTTTCTTGTCTACATAGATGCTTAAGATGTAATTCCTCTCAGCAAGGCTGTTTTGTTGTACATGTTTCCTGGTGGGCTCTGAGGATGTGCTGGATGTAGCTGCTGACCTGCCAGAAGCTTGCATGTCAGTCGCTTTTATATGTTGCTGCCTCATCTCCCTATGTAATTGCTGTCCTTTCCAATGGGATGTGCTATTGGTGACAAGAGCAGCTTAATGTCGTGGTCCTTCATTAATGTTTGCAACTATGAGAGAAGAAAGGATGTGAATAATGCTCAGGATAGAGTATACTGTGCGTTTTTCAAGGTGTAGAAAGCAGGTTTACCGTGTGTTGGTGTCATTGCTGTGGGTCGGCAGAGGGTAGCGCTCGGAAACAATGCCTTGCTTCTCTTTGTCTATTCCCAATGTCTCCCTCTGGGGAGAGACACGTCTTCCAATGCCTCTTCCCAATGTCTCCCTCTGGACACATACGTGATACAGTGCCTTTGCCTGCATCCACACCAGGTTCACAGGCTGGAGTGTGCTGCCTGGCGAGCCAGGAGTGCGATTTCTGGAGGAGCATGCATTTCCCCAAAGCGTGGAGAGGGAAGGAAACATCCCCCACCTCCAGCACTAATTCACTCAATTTTGGTTTCTATTCTGCCTTCTGAGCTCAGGAGCTGGTGGGGAGGAGCCAGACCACCCAGCAGGGGCTCTGCCTTTGCCAAGAAAGTCTCCACAAATGTGAGCAGGCAGGGGCTTGGGGTTTTCCTTCCTCTTTCTTCTGCTAGTGCCTAACTAGAAGAGCTTGGCCTCAGGGCAAAATTTCCTTGTAATTGTTATCTGTGAATGCTTTGTGTTGTCTTTTCCTTGGCTGGGAGAACAGGAGCACAGAGCTTTTTGCTTTGATTTTTTCTTTAGACCTCAGGCTTCTTGGTTTTCAGTATTTACTTGCTTGCTTAACCACAGGAAGGCAAGGACTGGGGTTCAGACTTGGGACATTGCATTGAGTTTCTGCCTTTCTGGCTCTCTACGACAAGAAACCGGAGAGACTCGTTTTCTACAGTAGCTTTTTTTCATGGAGCTTGGTTTAGCTATGAGGAAGTGAGGAAACATGGCTGCTTCCCACATGCTTTCTATTCATACCACACCAGTCTTGTGCAAAATACAACAAGTTCAACAATTGAAATGCCCGGGTCACTGACTTAGCCTAGGTTCACTGCCCAGCCCTGCTTGGCACAAGGGAAATTGGTGAACTGTGTCTATGTGCTAGTGAAGCCTTTCTGAGGTGGAGTGGGGAATATCATTGGCTTGATGCTATTTTGAAGGCTGGATAAAATGGCAGAAAATGCAAAAACCTCGAGAAGATGTAAATGTGGGTAAGATAGGGTCACGCTTTGCCACACATCCAGTGGCAGCAAGGCAGCTGGCAAAAGGCTGCTTGCTGAAGAGTGGTGGAGGCCAGCTTGGCTGGGGGACCAAACTGAGTGCCGTTGTTTTACTAACTGTCCCATTCCCCTCCCATCCCTTTCAGAAGAGCAACTAGGAATGGCTGTCCCAACCGTTGTGACGATCCAGCCACAGTACGGCATGGCCGTGCCCACTGCCTCGAGAAACATGTGGCAGACAGGGCTGATGGACTGCTGCTCGGACTGCGGCGTGTGTGAGTGGTCCCATCCCTCAGCCATCAGCAGTGACATGCTGCAGTCAGTCCCATGCCCTCTCGGGATGCTTGTCTCACCCCGGCTGCTCGGGTCGGTGGTGTGACAGCTACAGTTGTGTAGCCTGGTCCTCTCAGTTCCCCTCCCGATGGCAGTGGTGCTGGGCGGGCAGGCAGAGCCTCACATGCTGCTGTGTTTCTCTCCCTGCCAGTCTGCTGTGGGCTATTCTGCTTCCCCTGCCTGGCCTGCCAACTCGCTGGGGACATGAATGAGTGTTGCCTGTGTGGGACCAGCGTGGCCATGAGGACCCTCTACCGCACCAGATACAACATCCCGGTCAGTGCTGCCCCTCACCGTGCTGTGGGGCTGGAATATGAGGTGTCCCCAAGATCCCCCTCTGCACATGAGGAATGAGCATAGGGTTGCAGCAATTTCCACTCACCATTTTTTTTCCCACTTCTTTATCCTGCATGATTCCAGGAGCACAGAAACAGGGGTTGGGCCACCCTTGGGTGCACCGATCCCTGGAATGGTGTCCAACAACACTCTCTAATCATTAATCAGACACAGCTCCTTCCCAGCACCCTTCATTGGGGGTGCAAGTCCTGCCTTCAGCTGCTGCTGACCACAGCTGATGCTTCCCCATGCTCTCCCCAGTTTTTGAAAGATGGGAAAGATCTGGGAGAATTGTGGGCAGACCAAAGAACAGATTAAGCCAGTTGCACATATAAACACCTGTAACTGGATTCAGGAGAAAGATGGACATTCACTTAAAGGACAAAAGTGAAATGGTTTCTTCCCAGCTGGGGGTTTGTGCCATCCCCAGATGAACCATGCTGGCCCAGAAACCAGTGTGCCCTAAATATCTCCTTCTGTGTGTGTGTTCCCTCCTAGTTTTAAAACTCAGAAGCCAAAAGATAATCAGCTATCTGCAGCCTGCAGAAAGGGCTCTTTCATTCCTTTCCGTTATGTGTGGGCTCTCCAACACTAGTTTTTAGTATCTGCTACTCAGGACACTGCAGCCAGCCAGGAAACAAAGGGCACACAACCTGGGGTGTACTAAATCTCTTCTTGGCTGAAATGTGACTTTGAGGAAGCCTCCACCCCTAACCAATTTCTTCCTAACAGGGGTCCATTTGCTCTGACTTCTGTGTCAGTATGTGGTGCCTTATGTGCTCCGTTTGCCAAATGAAGAGAGACATCAACCGGAGGAAGGAACTGGGCATATTCTGGTAAGCTGGGTATGCTGGTACTGGTTTGTAGAGCCACTGCCTCAGGCAGCCATGTGGCTTCCCAGAGTCTCTCCTGCCAATGCCTGACATGTAACACTGTGTCACTGCAGTGGGGAAATGGCCATGGGTGGGTAACGAGACCTGTCCCTCAGCACAGTACTGCTGGGAAACTTGTGCAGGAAGGGGTGGGAATACACACAGTGTGGTGGGGCACGGCCCCACTCCCTGATCCTCCTCTCCCATCCCATTGCAGATGCTGCCGTCCTCGCTGTGTCCTGCAGAGCTACTGCAGGCAGGAGTCACCACATTCTTGGCTGTTGGGAAATGCACCATGGAGAGGTTCCCTTGACTGTAGTTGATTTCCCTTTCCCCAGGTATCAGCAGCAATAAACAGCAGTTTGTCTTCCTGCCTGTGCGTGTGTCACTCTTGCATCACCTGAGAGCACCCATCCTTCTCCTGCTCTGCCTGTCTTGGCAGCCCCTGGCACAGCTGAGATTTCCCTGTGCCTGCTGCGGAGACATAATTTCACTGTATTTTGTTAATTACTCTGCTTTTAGAAAGGATGGTCAATGCATAGGAGGAGCCAGTGCTGGATGAGCAACACACTCATCCAAGCTGTAAAATCTGGCAAAGCGACTTCTGTCCCAGGGCAGAGCTGGAACTTCCGGCAGGTGAGTGATGGCTGCTGGCCACTGAGTGCTGAGGTGCCCCTGCTGCGGTGGCCCCAGTGGCAATCCAGGGCTGCTAGCCAGTCTGAACATAAAGCTGCCTGACCCCATTCCATCTCCTGGGTTTCAGAGACACGTTCCTCTATGGACCCTGAGCAGGAAATCCCACTTGCCTTTGAAGATGACCAAAAGTTTAGAACAGCTTCCAGACAAGGAATAAGTAAATGCACTTCCCTGGGCAGTGTTCAAGGCCAGGCTGGATGGGGCTTTGAGCAATCTGGTCTAGTGGAAGGTGTCCTTGCCTGTGGCAGGGCAGCTGGAACTGGATGAGGTTTGAGGTGACTTCCAACCCAAACCATTCGTTTATTCTGTGGATCTGTGATTGAAAACCTGGTTGGGTCGTGGGTTGGCCAATTCCTCTCCATGGGCAAACCCTGCCGCCTCCTGGCCACAGCTAGGCACAGCACGCCCGCCTGCTGTTAGCGATAGATAACACTGTCCAAAAGGCAGAAGTTACATCCACCCCTCTCTTCATCGCTCTCTGAGAGATGCTAAAGGATTTTTGATCCCTACAAATCTTCCCCCATCTTCACGGACTAAGGAAAATATGATATTTTACCCCCTTTACCTTCATCTTCACCACAAACCTTTTGAAGGGCAGGTGGAGCTCTATCAGTGCTGTGGGTGGGTCTGCATCATGGTAAGCCTAAACCCCAGGTAGCCCAGAGAGTCCTATGAATGATCCCTGGAAATGCAGCAGACTGCATTTTTAGCCTGAGAGGTGAAGGCTAGTGGAGAGGGGGAGAGAAGAAACACCACGCTGCTGCTTCATCCCACCATAGCACAGCTGGATTTTGTGGCTGTGCCTTGAGGCAGCACCTCTATCACCCAGTTATGGTCAGTCCTTGCTAATGCTCAGGCTTGACAAAGAAAGGCGCTGCACACCTAGCAGCAGAACGATTAAGGCAGTGCAGGAGCCTGAATGCAAACTGTTCTCTGCCAAAAGCAGTATGTCCCATCAGGGCTCTGGGGCTGCAGGAGCCTGTCAGAAGTGTCACCAAGCTTGCAGCAAGCTGCCTTCAGCAGAGAAGCTGCAATTGCGCAAAGCAGCAGCTAAGCCGGTGTCTGGTCTATTAGTCAGAGGGAGCGGAGGTCATTCACCAGGGAGCACCCAGAGCATATAAAGGATGAGAACCAGGAAAAGGACATGCATCTCCTGGGACAAAGGCAGCTTATCGGGTATGTATGGCTTGGCTTTGCTTTGCAAGAGCTGTGATGCACAACTATGGAAACTGCTCATGCCTGAAGTGGTGTTGCTGGGGAAGGGGAAAGGGTGGAAATGGAGGTGAGATTTTCAACCTGGAAAGCTACTTCAAAGCTAAACTAGAGCTTGATGGGTGCTGCTGACAGGCATCTCAACAGAAGCAGCAACAGAGGTAAAGGATAGCAGCTTTTGCACTGTATTATTCATTTGTGCACGTATACATGTGCCATAGCAAAATGCCAGTTTATGACCTTGGTTATGGGTGAAATGTGCCTGCATGCACCTGAGGATCATGCTGTGGAGCTGTGGAGTTGGG
>NDXB01016897.1:0-19620 GCA_002631895.1 Agapornis roseicollis
GGGGTTGGAACTAGATGATCTTAATGTCCCTTCCAACCCTAACTATTCTATGATTCTATGATTTATACTGTTCTTCTACATATATACAGACTATATGGCATCACTGGTACATTTCTAAATACAGGCAGTGCAAGACAATACTGGTTTGACTGTGTTCAGATAGAATAGATGGAGGAAGTAGCTATGGAATTCAATTCACATTGTACAAAAAGTTGATTTATCAGCACAGGTTTTTTTAATGGATACCCAAAGGTAACAACGTTTGGGGATTTTATTACTCACATCTCTTACATAGATGACCTGACACTCTGGATATACAGAGGATGCACAAATTGGTAGGTTAAACTCTTTATTACTTCCCCACCCTGCTTAAGGGGAAAAATGCCAGGTTTTGCCTCAGAGCGCAGCAGGCACTTCAGCGGTATGTTATTCACAGACAAGTGACAACACACTGTATTATATACAGTCCTCAGGAGCCTGCAGGTCACACTCATTCTGACATCAACCTGGAAAAAAAGTTATTTTCTAAGTTGAGCTTTATAACAAGACAGAGCTGAGCTACAGCATAGCTCTCCTGCAAGGCAGAGTGGACAAGCAATGCTGCACATCCTTCTGGGGTGAGAAGGGCAGAAGCACAAGTATGGCTTGGAAAATCCCACCCAACTTTCACTTCTGTCCACTGTCCTTCACTCCAGTGCATTCCTGGGTGATAACAACACCAAATCAAATGGTGATGGGAGGGCATGGTGTGCACTGTGGTATGCCCTGTGGGACAAGGTAGGCTGCTGGCTTGCCATTAACTCCTCCTTCCCCACCCCTTTCACCATGCAAGCACATTTAAACTTTAGTTGTGGTTGTCCTCAGAAGAGTAGTTTGCTCCTTTATGGGATTACAAAGGCTGTGGAGAGCAAGGAATGCTTGAGAGAAGGGTTCCAGTTGTGCCCAAAACACAGCCTTACTAGGGCAAATAGTCAGCCAAGTGCTTAGGACACATGGGGACAACTAACAGAGTGAAAGGACTTTGGGGTTAATGGACACCTTTATTGAATCTTTGAATGTGAAAGGCATCAGTGTTAGCACAAAGGAGAAAGCACTGACAAGACCACAGGCTGCAAAAGTCGACTATTGCCTTGTGCGGTACTGATGAAAAAGGGTTATTCTTATTAAGTAATGTTTTTAAATACTAATCTTTCAATGTTTCTTCTTCTTTTTGAGCCAGCACATGCACTCATTGTAGCAGAAAACCCACCAGAACCAAAATATACATCATCTTTTGTTTACCATGGGGATGTGGCATAACACTTGGACAGCTTATATAAATGACAATAAAAACCATGAATGCAAGTTTCTCATCTAGAGCTCATCAAAATTCCAGCTGGATCATTTACCATTGGCCACAAGAATTTCTTGCTTAACTGCAAAACAGTCCACACTGTTCTCTCATCTGAAATAAGTCTTGGGCAGATATTTATAACCTGTGGTACTCTGTCTACGTGCCTGAGAGCTTCGTGGTTTGTTTTACTAGCATTGTTAAATACAGTTTTCTCTGTTCATAAAACATCTAAAATAGACTCTCAGAACTGTAAGTAAAGAGGGTAGAACCTTGTCTTTTCAGTCCACAAACCACTTAATGTTCCTCTGCATAAAGCACAAACAAAAGGCTTACAATGACAAACAGCGAGATTATACAGGAATTGCAACAAGGAAAGTAAGGACCAGCTATTGCTGATGATATAGGAATAGAAAGTTTTCCAAAGATAATATTTAGATTGCTCTCATAAGATACAAGAACTACTGTAAAACTGTATTTTTCAAGTATGTAAGTTCAAAAAGAAGTACACAAATAGTTACAAACACATTGAAAAGTTTCAGTTATGCAGAAACAAACTGCAAGATTTTATACTTAACCTATACTTAGATCACTTTTGGATTCTGTGTTCTAGTTTAGGCATATTATAAAATAAATGTCACCGCACAATACTCAAATAAGAGCTCGAAAATTGAGGAGAAATTATAAGAAAGGCCAAAACTGAGATTGCCATTTGGATTCCAATTATACTCTTCTGTGAAGTCTCCTCCCTATTATTTTTAATTAGTCCCTCTGACACCATAAATCACACACAATAGTGAGGGAGGTTTGGGTTGGAGCTTTGTGTTGCTTTTTTCTTTTCCCTCTAAAAAGTCCTCATTAAAAACCCCACCAAGTACAATGAACACACTCTACTGACAACTAAATATTCCCAGGTCTAGGAATGTTCTTTGGTTTTAGGGCAGAGCAATGAGGACTGAGATGATCACAACAAACCTCACAACTTCCAGAAGCAAGGCAGAGACTTCTAGGACCTGTAGCTGCTCACCTCTTACACAACATGGGGCCATAATCCAGTCTTGCAAATAGGGGACTTGAATGGAAGCCCCTTAGTGAGACCTCTCTGAAAGGAAGCCAGGCAATTCAAGGCAGCCTTCTACAGTGATCTCCATGGTGTATTTAGAATTTACAGGAGTAAATCTATTGCTGTAGCCAATTTATACTGTAGATAATTCCTGACTAATTAGACTCTGCTATATCTTCTGCTAGAAGCAGGGTACACTGTAGCTTATGGCTCTATGATATTCTACTCTGTTAAAGTACTAGAAACAGCTGTTTCTGTTACTAGATCACACCACAGCTCCCCAGGCACACTCCACAAAAAGAGTTTACTTTTACTGCAGGCAACATTTGTAAAGCAAGCCTTCTCTAACAGAGCTAGCACTACCTACATACAGTATTTGATAGGTTCAAGCAACCAGTAAAGGCCTTTGCATTTAAAAACAAGGTGGTGAAGGAGCAGCAGCAGCATTAGTAAAGGCACATACTGGCATCTACCCATTTTGTCCTACTATTACTATTCATATTAGCAGACATCTTGCCCTGTAACATTACTGTAACATTACTGTTCTCTTGCTGGGATCCAGAGACATGACTTCAATACTTTGCAATGCACAACAGGCTTACCTTTATTCGATTATTTAATAAGACATGATCCAAAATGTCACAAAACAAGAAAGAATATCCTTCATGCTGGTCAAGCAACTGCTGATGGGAAATTAAAACAGCAGCTGATTAGGGAAGGAGGAAAGAGAAGAACATACTTCTTACTATGATAACTTCCAAACTTTAAAAGGTAGAGGCAAGATGAAAGAAAATCCAGTATAATGTTCTATAATTATTAAACTACAACCTATTATAGCAGAGTGAGCATCTTTGCTATATTACTTTTACCAAAACACTGCTTAATTAATTACACTGCTACAAGATGAATAATATTCAACTGCCCTCCCATCACACATCACAGCAGCTTGAGAAATCATGAAATCACATGAGGCTCTTTGATTGAATCAATACAAAGGTTAATAACACCCTGAGGGAGTTTTGATCATGTTATCCATAGGATAAATAATTCTGAGCTGCCACATGACTTTTCCACATTAGTTTACTAAAAGACTTAAAGTAGAAGAATAAAATGCATAAGAAGCAGCTAGAGGGAACACTTGAGGTAGAACTACGGCGTGTTCTAGTTCTAACAAAGCAGCAGCTACTCTGGCAAAGACTATTTTTCCTCCTCCCTCCCTCACTAGCAAAACCAGAACTTTGCCTGTATTTTGAGTCACACCACTTACTCTATGTGGCTTCCACTCTATGGGGCACTAGAGCAGGAGAAAAATCAGTATTTCTACAATTTGAAAGTTGAGGGGGCTCAGCAAAAGAAACAAGTCACAGCATTAGCTTAAAACCTTCCCTGGAAGGAAAAATTAACAGAAAATACACTCTGCTTCTTAACACAGGTTAAGAATTAGTTCCATTTCTTTGCTAACTTGAGATGCACAGGATTGGTATTACAGCCAGCACTGGATACAGAGTGTTGAGCATCTAATCAAAGAGTTACAACAAAATTGTTTCAGCTGTTTGAGTTACTGGAACCCTTTATATTTGAGGCACTCATTATTTTCATGTACTGCAATCTTGGCAAAGCTGGCAGACCAGCTCACTAGCCATTCTGTACCTAGAATTAAGTCATCAAATTTACATTACAAAGAATAAATGTGTTTTAAACAGTTTAATTTCTGCCCTCACTCTCTTAAGCAGCAGACAGCATGAGAAGCACCCACTGCAGTTTCTTCCATTGTTTGTACAGACTGGAAAGGGAAAAAGCATAAATCCACTAATTAACAGAGAAACAGTAATATGTGGAATCTGGCCTCTGCTGAAACCAACGGGACTTCTGCCAACCAAGTTTACCCACTGAGTTTAACAAGTTGTTGGAAAAAATATGAATAGCTCCATTAGGAGTTTGGAGGGAGAAAACAAAGTCACTTGGCAGCTGATTACAGTGGAACAGAATAGTAGATCAGTGAAACAGAGGATATTTACCTAGCACGCTAAGTTTTGCAACAATAACACTGTCATCAATATAAAGATACAGAAAGACTATGCAGATAAACTAATGTTTCAGAAAAGACCTGGAAGGAAATCACAGAGTTTAACTGTGGGAATAAAGCCTTTAGATAGCATTTCATCTTGTATTTTATTATACAAAGAGCAGAAGGCACAGAGCTCCAGATCAAGTCAGGGGCCACTCAAAGAAAGCTCCATTCTACAGGGACGTACCAATATGTAAGCAAACTCCTCTTTTTCAAATGTTCAGCTTCAGTCTCCAACTATACCAAACCACCCGCTCTCATCACCTTCCTCTGCAGGGTGGGGGAGCTGTCACAACAGCAGTAACAATACACTTACCTTTAGCAGACCAACCACTCCTACTGTCCACATAAATCTGTTTTCTTTGATCCAAAGCAATGTGGAAAATTTTCCAGACAAACATGCTTCTGACTTCCTCCCCAAACAAGCTGACTTCCTTTTTAGCCTCACCTCTTGTGAAGCAGATACCCATAATCCATTGCTGGTTTGACTACATCACAGATGTGCACAGTCTCATGGTTAATCCATTCCTCTTCATTACCTTTCAGCTAGCAGCAAAAGGTAAATTAATCCCTACTAGGATGAAGCAGATTTCTACACTAAGAAAAGCTTTTCCTGTTGGACCAAGTATTAACATCTTATCTTAGCCCAATACCCCTTGCCAAATATCCAGATGCACCTACAGCAACAAAAACTCCCTCCCTGCAACTCAGGTGCCTTCCCCACCCGTCAGAACTTTTAATAGGTGATGGCAAACACCTGGCCTGCTCTTCCTGGTTTGCCATCTTTCCCTGCCCAAAAGAAACAACTCCTGCCTGATGTCTCTTTGTAAGTTTTACTAGCATGCATTGTCTCACTAAAACCACACTTCCCTTCACCAAGGGAAGTCTGGACATCCTGAGAGTATGTTCTTAAAGATATAGAAAGTAAAACATCTTCCTCCCTCCTGCTACTGACCATGATTGGTTCCTTTCCATATTGCCACCTACTGTGATTCAGGTAACTTCAGCACAACTGACGATGCTTTGCTGCTCAACACTAAGCACAGAGGTAGGTGTGTTCTCACAAGTTCGGAGAGAATCAGAAACTTGAGAGTCAATTAAACACAGATTTTTCCCTCTCCAAAAAATACAGCAAAGATTTAGCAACATGCATCCTGTTACAACCCAGTCTTTCAGTGGAACCAAAAGCAAGACTTTTGCATAATGTATGTGAGCAATCCATAAATAATATGTAGTTTATAGCTGTCTGTAATAAATAACCAGTGTTGTTTTAAAGAGGCAGGAGGGTGCAAATTCCACAGTATCACCAGAAAGGAACTGCGTTGAAGGAAACCTACAGACTGCAGTAAGTAAAAGGCCTAGAAACTTTCAGATGTTGACATAAAAGTATAGTGCTGAACATGGCAGGATCTGTCTCACACGACATCCTTGTCTCTAAACTAGGGAGACATCAATTTGATAGGTGGAGCACTTGGTGGGTAAAGAGCTGGCTGGATGGCCACACGAAAACAGTTGTGGTCAATGCCTCAGTGTCCGGCTGGAAGCCAGTGACGAGTGGTATCCCTCAGGGATAGGTGTTGGGACCGGTCCTGTTTAACATCTTTTCTCTGACATAGACAGTGGGATTGAGTGCACCCTCAGCAAGTTTGCCAGTGACACCAAGCTGTGTGGTTCGGTGGATATGCTGGAGGGAAGGAATGCCATCCAGAGGGACCTTGACACGCTTGTGAGGTGGGCTGATGCCAACCTCATGAAGTTTAACCATGCCAAGTGCAAGGTCCTACACCTGGGTGGGAGCAATCCCAGGCACAGCTACAGGTTGGGCAAAGAGGAGATTCAGAGCAGCCCTGTGGAGAAGGACTTGGGGGTGGTGGTTGATGAGAACATGAACTGGAGCCGACTGCAGTGTGCGCTTGCAGCCCAGAAAGCAACCGTATCCTGGGATGCATCAAAAGGAGCATGACCAGAAGGTCCAAGGAGGTGATCCTGCCCCTCTGCTCTGCTCTCGTGAGACCTCACCTGGAGCATTGTGTGCAGTTCTGGTGTCCTCAACATAAAAAGGACATGGAGGTGTTGGAACAAGTCCAGAGGAAACCACGAGGATGATCAGGAGACTGGAGCATCTCCCATACAAAGACAGGCTGGGAAAGTTTGGGCTGTTTAGCCTGGAGAAGAGAAGGCTGTGTGGAGACCTCCTAGCAGCCTTCCAGTATCTGAAGGGGGCTTATAGGGATGCTGGGGAGGGACTCTTCATTAGGAACTATAGTGATAGGACAAGGGGTAATGGGATCAAACTTAAACAGGAGAGGTTTAGATTGGCTATAAGGAAGAAATTCTTTCCTGTTAGGGTGGTGAGATGCTGGAATGGGTTGGCCAGGGAGGTTGTGAATGTTCCATCCCTGGCGGTGTTCAAGGCCAGGTTGGATGAAGCCTTGGGTGGCACGGTTTAATGTGAGGTGTCCCTGCTTTTGTCAGGGGGGTTGGAAGTCGATGATCTTAATGTCCTTTCCAACCCTAACTATTCTATGATTCTATGATCTGCCAGCAGAGGTAAGGAAAAGGGGCCAAAGGGAGCAATTTCAGCCTTGATGAAGGAAAAGGTAGAGTCTGCCTCACTAAGGGGTGACATTGCATCCCCACCTCTCACTCCAGCCTCCCAGACACCTCTCAGACAGACTGGGCAAGACACCTAAAGTATCTCTGATGATAGACAACTTCATCTGATTTCATTCTAGCAAACAATACATGAGACAAAGCCAGCGAACATCATGCCACTTCACAGTCCACCAAAAGGTTTGTAATGAAGTTCCTGTGCTTGGTGTCAGCAACAGTGATGAAATACTGACATTAACAGTAAGAATTTGCTTGTACCAAGGAAATGAGAAAGACTGAATTCAGATACTTGACCCCATTGATTTGCAGCCTTCATCTTAATTTGCTCCCAAGATTTTTTCTGAAGAAGCAAATAATCTATCCAGCTGCACCACAGGATACAAACAGCAAAACCAAGTGGTGGGATGAGACAATATTACATAGAGTGTTAGAAACAAAATCTTTTGAAGGCAATTCAAGCAGAATGAAAAGAACCATGATTAATAATTGATTTGTTTAATGTTTATTGTTAGACATTTTATTTGTGTTTCTGCAAAAGCACCTGTTTTGTTTTAATATTCTGCCTCTGACAAGCTCCTTCATAAATATTTCTACTTTGCAGTACAAAAAATTTAAGCTTTTAATTGAACTGTCACTGATGCTTTATGGCAATAAAAGCACTGAAATAAATGACAGCATTTAACACAACGTGCACATTTTCATAGAGATGATCCCTGCTGATGTTCATGGAGCAGCGTGAAGGATGGTGGTGTCTTCACACTGCTCACAAGAAAGACCTTTTAATCACTGGACTCTCAAGATTATTAGTTAAAAACTGCTGATGAAAAAAGAGGAAAAGAGTAGAGGAGGAAAGGGATTAACTGACATTCTGCATTGTGAATAGTCAAGCATTTTGAATAGCAAAATGCTGCCTTGTATTACTTGGTAGAACCTTCTCCCCTTGACCTTAGATACTTTCACAGTCAGAGTCCCAGTTCTTAGCACAGTTACTTCTAATGTATTTTAGAATTTGGAATAGTTTTTTAGGATCTACAAGGACCCTGGAGAAGTTCAGTGTAGAGGGGAAGATTATTTCACTACTGAAGTGCTTGTTTATAGGTACATAGATTTCTTCACATAAAGAACCAAGAATTAAAAAGAAAATAAAGTCTTAAAAAAGACAATATTTTCATAGCATATTATTTGTACAATGAAATCACTGAGCTGGAAAGAGTGGCTTTGAGGGGCACCAGCTGTCAGATAAAGGTGCACGTTAGAAGACACAAGGTAACCTTCTCACAGTAATTCAAAGGCATCTCTTAGGAGCAGAAGCACTAACCCTTGTATAAATTAAAAACAAGATTTCATTTTCATTTAAATATGTTCTATTTTTGACATGTACATGAGAGCTCTTTAGAGTGAAATTGGCTGTGAATAATTTAACTTTATGGATGCTAAAGAAAAAAGCATCTGCAATATACACTTATCAGGAAAATATACAGAGGCACAATATCTGGTCCTGCTTCACTCAGAAAGCTTACTTCTGTTCTTCCAGCAACAAGAGAATGCTGCAGTATTGTGCAAACATCAGGGAGAGGGACTGCAGCTGCACTGCAGATGGGAAGGTGCTGGAAGTTTGCAGTTAGTTTACACTCTGAAAATTTGCTAGCCATATTATAACCCAATGCTCCTCCCTACCCCATCCCTCCCTCCAAACACTCCTGGGACCATCCATCATAAAGAAAATTAGAAACCTTTAACCTTATGTTCCAGCTAGTCTAAATATTTCCTAAGGCCATTTTGTGTCATTTGTTTCTATTCAATGGCAAGGTAATTAATAGCAAGGACAGGTACATACCTGATCCTTTTTCTAATTCACAGGCTGCCCTGGAGATTGATGCCATAAACACATCCTGTGAAGTATTAAGTGCCTTTGACTCCTATGGTGGTATGAAGCACTCAAGCTGAGAGTGGTGGCAGGCACTACCCAGTTCCTATCTCGAAGGGCTGTGGTGTGATGGGAGAACTGCTAACACTGTTCCCACTCTCCTCTATACCTGGTAACTAGTAGTTATTTTCATTATACTGCCTTTGTTTGAGGAAGAGGAAAGACAGTGCTTTGAATCCAAAAGTATATACATGAAAGCAAATTAAGTTTCTATTACAGTTAGAGCAACCTTGATCCATTAGGAATATCATCCAGACTGTGTGTAGATACCTAATGAAGTGGAGCAGCCAGAGGCACTTTGTGTTCAGTTGAGACAAATCTCACTGAAATATCCTGGAATATTACAACAGGCCAGTGCTGCACAGCCCACTTCTTACATCTTGTTTTAGTTAATAATAAGCCAGCATCTCCTTCCTGACTATTTGACAACCAAGGTGTGCAAGCCAGGGAGTAGTAGCCCAGGTTCTGCAATCTCCATTTCACCTGCTGAGGAAGTTCTTCCAGCTCTGAAAGGGCAGAGTGTGATCTGGATGGGGCATCTGCTCTGTATGACAGCACAGTCCAGACTGAAGGGAATGTTCAAGTAAATTAGTTTAAACCTAATAAATATGGTTATAAATCAACCATTTTTTGTAGTAGAAATTGAGGTTAAAGAAAAAACTCTCCAATTGCATAACCTTTGCCCACTCACTTCCTACAATGCCAAAGGAAACATGCTTTCCTGGAAAATGGCTTTTTACACCTTCTCTTTCCCACGAGGTGACTCCTGGGATTTAAATGCAGTGTCAGACTGTATGTGCAAGCCAATATCCCAAGGTTACAGAGTCTCATCTTCTTCCACCCTAAACTCAAGTCTTATTTTCAGGACACTCCTGAAGGAATGAGAGTGTCTTAGGAGACCGTGACTGAATGTGTTCCAACAGCACGACTAATTAAGCCTGTTGCTGATCCAGGTGGAATCCCCACAGACTGCTGAAAAGGTATTTACTCTTTCCTAAAAGTTTCAGTGAAAACTGAGATCCAAGTAATTCTTCAGGAGCCCATGAAGTCACAATGACATAGGGAAAGAATTGAGCCCACGCTGAATTAGGAGTTAGTGTTTCTTGTTAATGTTCAAAGAGCAGACCTCCTTGTCTGACCTTCACTTGCTCCCACTGGTTTGTTCCAACATGCACTGTTCCACTTCTCTTTGTTAGGAAAAGGAAAAAGAAAAAGAAAGAAATCAGAGAAGGCAACACTCTCCAGTTTTGTTTTCATGTGAAAATCTCTTTCACCAGCTATCTCCTACTGGCTGCTTTTGCATGGTTCCAGCACAGTACATTAATGTCCATCATTGAAACAAAAGTTATTTAGATCATTTTAGGATTTAAGCAGAGCTCAGCTGGGGCAGAGTAAAGGTTGAAGTAATCTTCCAAAGCCCTTTCTAAAGAGTAGATATTAGTTTTCTATTCCTGTTCTGCAGATAACTGCAGCACAGAGTGACAGAAAAAGTAGCACATGGTTGGCTGAACTTCTCATTAGTAACGACACTGCTATCTGGATGATCTTGCTCCCTTTCTCTCTCTTGCTGAGAGGGAAGGACACCACAGCAGACATGAAAAGGTAAAATACTCCAACACTTCATACAGCATAACAGCATTTTTGTTAATCAGTAACTGTCACTGGGCTGCATATCTATTAGCTTTGCATACAGGAGTGACTGGAGCCTTGCTGTAAAGATAGAGACATGCGACTGAAGGCAGAAGTGTTTTCTAGACCCACCACAGGCTGCCTGGGTGATGCCAGGTGAAGTATTCAATGAGTGTGCTTCAGTTCCCCCATTGCTCAAACAAAGCTTCCCACCTCTCAAACATCTCAGATATTTCCAGTTGCAGGAGAGGGACATCTCTCTATGGGTTTGTACAGTAACAACCATAACAGGCTTCTGATCACTGTGTAAGTGCTACTACCTTCATAAAAATAATCACATTGTACATACAATTAGGGCAGGAAACTACTCAAAGTTTTGTAGTTCAGGATTTAATGTTTGTTATAGGACTTGATGTTTGGGCATGTAAATCAATAACCAGATTTTCTAAGATGGTAAACAGGGAACAGCTTCCCTGTTTATCAATAAGTCTATCACATCCAAAGACAACAAGCAGCACAAGTGAGACTAAATGGCAGCCTGGACAGAAGCTAGGAACATGGCTTCATCTTGGGTTTACTACATTCTAGTCCTGCATGACAGCAAGCAACTCAGTCACAAACATTTAACTTCTACAGATTTCAACCATTTAGGGTGCTTGCATACCTCATTTTTCTCTGTTTCAGTTACCTATGAACTTTACTAACACCGGGACTGCAGACAGAAGGGAACAGGACTGTGCAGCTGCCCATTAAAAATAAAAACAAGTTGTCCGTCTATTAAAATTGGCAATCAAAAGCATTATTGTCTGAGAGGAAAAAACACTATAAAATGGAAGTCATGGAAGTTTATCCTCCACCAGCTGTTATGGAACAGAACAATCAGGCCATGCTTCCTTAAGTGAGGCACTGTCATGTACTGCTTTGCGTTTTTTATACTTCTGATCTTGAAATAATGTATCAGTTACTGCAAGGACTTCATAATTCCAGTGGTAAGGGAATATTTTTACTGATTCTTACCATTCTGCTTAGTGCTTCCCCCTGCTAGGCAGCAGAGGATGCGTAGGAGTTAGCAATCCCCAAACCAATGTTTGCTTTTAATTGAATTCTTCCTCTGCACCTTGTTCAGGACCTGGCAGGATGAGGCCCTCCAAAATGCATGTGTAGTCCATGCAATGAGGAAGCAGGATTTATACCATACAGCAGAGGGGATAAATCAGGTTCATAAAACATGTTATTTCCAGCTGTGATGTTATACATACTGCTTTTGAGAAGCAGCAGGAGCTTTCCTTTCCCCATTCAGCTGCTTTCAATATGCAACAAAGTGGTTTAAATGCCTGAGAAGGCACTAAGGCTTTTTTAAGAGACTGTCATAGGAAAGATTTTTTTTTTAAGAGAGGACACTGGAAGAGGAGTACCAAGCAATAAAGATGTCTCCTTGTTAGCTATGAGAACATTAGCTGCCAAAATTGTTCTCTGCTAGTCTTGTCACCAAGAAATACTCTTAGAGTACCTGTGATGCTCCAGAGTAAATTTATCTCATCATTGCTACAAATTTCCTTCTGGTAAACCTGTTTCCTGAATCATAGTATAGTGATAGTGGATTGTAGTCATAGAGGGAGCATAAGAGACCCACTCCATCCAAACCACGCAAAGCTTCCAGCAGAGGTGACAAGAGCCGCTGTACACCTTCGGAGAGCACCACCTTTCTGGTTTTGCTGATGAAGACAGCTTCATCTCCTCTTCAGTTTCCAGTAACTGAGATTTCCAAGAAAAACATCCTGCTCTGAGGATGCTTTTTTGTGCTAAGTAGGTCCTAGACAGCAGCTGAATCTTCTCAGCTGGCTGTTTCCTTGTTACTTGCAGTACCACCCCTCTCATCATTTGTTCAGGTTTCCTGACAACAGGATGCAGAAATAGCTTGTGCAGTAAATAGGCAGCCCCTAAGCTGGGGGTATGTATATTCT
Source organism: Agapornis roseicollis (assembly GCA_002631895.1). Taxonomy (NCBI): domain Eukaryota; kingdom Metazoa; phylum Chordata; class Aves; order Psittaciformes; family Psittacidae; genus Agapornis; species Agapornis roseicollis. The sequence goes on from NDXB01016897.1 coordinate 12,595, forward strand.
AATGTTTTCCTTACTTTCTCCAGTCCTACCACAGAAGAAGAACCCAAAGAATTGCTTGGAACTTGCAAGCCAGCAGCTTCCTTTCAGAGGAACAACTTAGAGCTGAGAAAGGGCTGAGCAACCAAACTCATCCAAGCCTGTCCTCACACAGTGACAACTAAGGACCAGACACAGACAGCCAAAACAAAAGGAACCTCCTGCACTCTGTGCTGGACCAGGAGGGCTGACACTAAAGATCTCAGAGCCACAAGTCCAGGTGGGAGATTTTCTAAGACCTCTCCGGAGCCTGATGAGCTTCTAGATCAGATTTATTCTATTTTTGCAATCATTTGCTCTTTTCATCCCAATATGATTTGTTTAAATAAACAACCAGCATGGCTTCAAGTGCCATTTCACCCATTACATGTGCAGCTAGACAGCTGAAGAGGTAGGAAAGAGAATAATAGAAAACTGATGAGGAAAGAAGAAAATAATAAATAAGACCGAAAGAAAGAATAAGCTCCCTTAGGGTTGTAGTCAGCATCCAGCTGAGAGGTTTGTGGGTACAGAAAAGATTATTTGCATTGAACTATGATTTTTAAAAGTAATATTATAGAAGCCTTCCATCTTTAACAATTAAAGAGAAAAGTAATTATAAGAATTACCCAAATGTTAAATGGCTTGAAAACAACTAAATTATTTCTCCCTCCCTAGTGGAATGTTTTGCACGACAAAATGTTTCTGAAAGATGGGTGGGAAGGGGGGCTATAATTCATTTTAAAATACAAATATTTTAATAAGTATCTTTTAATATATATGATAATGAGCTTATAGATGAGACACAAACCACAGGCCAAGTAAGCAGATGTCTTGTCAACAAGGTCTAGAATTTAGAATCATTAGGGCTCTTTTAAAGAAACATACTTACTCTGACATAAAACTGAAGCACATTATAATACTTCAAATTCACACTGCTCTGTGTGACATTTCTTCCTCATTAAAATGAAGAATGACACAGCCAGAGAGAGCCCTGTCTTTCCTGCTTTATATTTGTAGTTCAAAAGATAGCTCTAGAAAATTGTCCCAGAGAGACAAAATATTAAGCACCTTGAGTGCTGTTCTGCATGCAATTAATTTCACAGCCTTTGGAAGGTTTTAATGTGTTGTGGTCACCAGTGAAATAATAATTAGTTGCTGCTCACTGTTCCCATCTTTTTCACTTTCTTTTTTTCTGCAACCTGTCAAATCCTGTTTAACTTTGCTTGTTTTTATAGTTGCCAATTTCTTTATGTTGTACAGCTTTCATGATGAGACTCCTGAACTTCTTGGTTCGCCCTTCAACTTTGAAAGGCAAAGAATTGGATAGACCAGAGCAAATGAAACTCAATGAACACCAACAGACACAGCGTGTTTCTGAAGCTATCGTAAGTAAACAACACATATGATCAAATACCACAAAAATGAGTTAATTACCTATTGGGTTGAGGGTTTGTCAATCCACTGAAATCCACAGATGGTGTCCTATTGCCCTGAGACACTTTCTATCAAGCCTTAAATTATGTTTTCTTTTAAACTTATCTGTCTTCCTTTGGTGCCTGCACATACGTATCCAAAGGCAAACTTTGACTCTCATAAAGTAATGAATTAATCCAAAACACCAGTATCCACATTAAATGCTCCCTGTAACTAAGTGCTGTTGAGAAGCCTATAATGTTTTGGGTAAAACAAAAAAGGATATGGTTATTTGTCATAAAATCTCAGGAAAACTATAAGTAAAAAGGAGGAGTGTTGTAAACACCACCACTGGTACAAATAGAGGAATCTGCAATATGAAGTAAATTTTCAACACAGATACTTTGATGCTAAATTTTATAACAGTAGGATACAGTCTTTCAGATCATGCATTTAAAGTAGTGATGTGTTTGGGCTTTTTTTTAAGAATAATGTAGAAAGTAAAGTGTATTCAAAGAACTAAGCAGGAATCCTCAATGCAGAGGTTTGATGCTACATGCTACAGATCCAGAAGTGAGTACACAGTCATTCTAAGAGACCCAAGAATTTCTCTCTTGAACAGAACATACAACCATCAGTGTATATAAGCAATCAGTAGCCTCAGTAAAGACCCTCTTACGGTGGGAGTCAGAGAACTCAGAATCCTTATGTCAGGTGGGACTCGTGGAGAAGGCAGATACAAAAGGGTGATGAGAGTACCAGGGAGGCAATTACAGTGGACACAAAAGTAGAAGTGGCAGATTATTCAGGCATAACTCTGATTTTATCATCCCAGTTCCTCTCTCTAGATACTTTTCCAACCATTTCTGGCATTTAATAGCAAGACCAAGGTAACGGAAATGGATATTCCTGACAAGGTATACAATATTCTGTAAAAAGCCCAACAAAATACTGTGCAGGTATCCTGCATATTAACTAGTTGCAAAGCTGTACTTGTAATTCTAACATTTTAAAGGGAAAATAAAGGTGTAAACCCCAGCACTTACTATTTCCCATATTTGTTTTCCAAATCTAACATCTAGAAAAATTGCAGTATTCCTGCATTCAGAAGAATTCTACCATAAAAAGCACTTTTTCAAACTGTAATACTGTCTTCATGCTCCTGGCTTTCAGTCTGTTTTCCAGTGCTTGCAGAACTTTGGATTCCTGTGATCAGCACTAAATGCATGATCCAGTAAAACATATAAACATAGTCTTAGGTTAAAGCACATTAAGTAGTGATGATACGTAGTTAACTTGGACATGAACTCAAATCTTTTCCTCTGAGCAGGGTTTAATTCTGAGTAAGAGAGTTTTAAAGTCCCCTTTGTGCCACTGGAACAGCACAAGGGCAAGAACAAGAATCTCAGCTTTTTAATTTTAAAGTCATAATTTAAACCATTTGAAATAGAAACAGCCGATTGCAAGTTTATAAATAAAACAATGTTGCTGGCCATAAGGCAATAGGTATTCTGGAAACCTTCGAACTGCATGACCATGCTGAATGTCAGGAAAGGTTATTTAGGGCAGGAGAACATCACTAAATTTCTGTCATTTTTCAAGTTGAAACCAAACAAATAAACAAAAATAAGCTGAAAAAGTGTATAAAATACATTCATTTTGTACACATTTTCAGGAAACAGTAATACCTACAGATATACAGGCTTATTCCAAACCCCATCAATCATCACAGCCCTGTGCTTCCATTCCTCTAAACAAGGTCACTGCCTGTAAGTATCAGATTCTATGGACTCAGAAAAAGATTGAGCCCAGTATGAAATATTTCCCAGTTTGCTGTCCAAACACAAGACACAATTTTTAATGTTTACATGTTTGGTTGGCCATAATGAAAAATATCCCATTTTTCAAAGGTTTTACTTCTTTTGTAGCTGCAACATGTTCCCGTGGAAGTTGTAGCAGAGAGTCTATGGTTTTATAATAGAAAAAAACTTTAATTGCTTGGGAATTGTAGTTATTGAGCACAAGAAAAATGAAATCACTTCCCAATAACAATTCCCATGTGTAACTTCAGTATGAGCTTTTCAATTAAATAGGCAGAAATGTAGCTAGAGAACATTCCAAGACTACACAGCACACACCGCTTAGCAAGTGAAATGAACTCCTGTATTGGTCTTCCCACAGACGGAAGAAACTATTTTCATTTCAGCACTTCACAACATATCCATTTCCAGAGCTTTGCACACTACACCGAAAGAGAAGGATAACTAAGGATAACTTTTTTAGCTCTTTCAGGGGAAAACTCATCAGGAACATACAAAGAATCTACAATCTGATATTAAGATCATACAGTAGAGAACAGAGCTATACAGACCTAGCTGTTACATTACAATAGTAACACAGGCCTTTGTCCTTCTACTGATCTATCCAGCCACTGAACATTGTACCACAGATACAGATATTGCGCCTTCGCAGTGTCTCACATCACTGGGAGCTGGGAAGTCCTAGGTCACCCAGCAGCTTTATCTTTAGTAGTTTAAATCATTCACATACAGAGTTTGCCATAGCTTTTTCTAGAACAAACAAATGAAAATATTGGTATAGCTGTAAACCCCAATATACTTGGCCTTTCCAAGTATATTGAGTTTTCATTAGTCTTTTTCACTGGTAAAAAGAGAGTGTCCTGGGTCCTGAGAGATAAGTCAACTACTTCCATAGCAGACACTGCTTTCTCTGCCATGTGTGCTTTTTGGTCTAGTTAGTGCAGCACACTTGCTGGACTCAGCACACATATACTGTAAAGTCATTGGGTGCATATACTGTGAAAGGAACAGAAGATCCCCAAATCACTGTGCTATTTATTATGAGATAGACTAAGTGTAGTGTCACAGAAAAGTGGACATCCTATAGGGAAGCCTGGATTGATATATAGTCTCTTTCTAACAGATGGTGCTTTATTTTCCTGTAGTATTTAACAAACTCTCAACAGTAACAGAGCAAAAGTAATGAGGTAAACATTTCCTAGCTCTTATTAAGAGCAAAGCAGTGCTTTTAAGGCAGTGCATCCTTTTCCCACAATCTATTTTCTATCTTCATTTGGAAAAAAATTAATCCCTTGTTTGTCAATTTGAAACACTAAAGCTCTTACTTATCTGGCCTTAAGTTTCACTGATAGATATGGAACCATTTTATTGCTACAGAGGCCAGCAAGTGTGAGATTACATGTATAGCAAAAGGATAGCTGGTTTAAGAAGTAGACCATATTGCTTTGCCTTCATATTGTAACAGTTTTCTTACACTAAAATATTTCATAAAACACCTCCTGGAAAACACATAAAAGTCATTAACCAACAAATGAAATAAAAATATAATGAATTTCCAAACTAAAACCTGCACAGAGGACTCACACACGATAAACCCTCAATGAGAAACTATCATTTTCCCTTCACTCTAATGAAGTTCATATTAAAATTACAAGATTTTGCAACATTAGCAATAGTAAAGGTTGCACAACTGCCATAAGCCCACAGAGAGACAAGACTGAGATTTATAACAGGAAAAATCAGGCTGAAATTCAGACTCAAATGAGCTTGGTCTTGTTACCAAAGAAATAGAAATGGAAGAACTTTGGCTACTTTCCTAGAATCATTTCCTAAATAATTTTCTCTACTGCTGTGAGGCCCTTGCTGTAGTCCCATTGTTTCATTTTGGTGGTCATCACAAATTATGATGATCATTATTGCTAGGGTTTTTAAAGGAATGCAATGTTACAGTAAAGGCTGAAATCTACCACAACAGAAGTCTCTTTGTCTCATGCCAGATTGTAAGATCTTTGTCTATTTTTGGCAGACAAGACTGGAATGATGCTGTACAATGGCATAGCAGCCCCTGTGCTCAGAAGTACACAAGACAAGACAAAGGTAGGTAATTATTTGATGGAAATACAATGGGTAGCCCAAGCTCACATAAGCCTAGGTTATTATGAAGAACTTGGTACTCAGTTACAGATAAAAAAACTTGATAAATTTACCTTAACTGTAAATTCTGTAACTTGTAAAGAACTGACAACTTTGATCTGTGAAAATCATTGAAACCTGTATTATTTTGTTGTATCTGTATAGGGAAAAAGTTATCTATGGTCTGTACTGCTTTGTCTCTCTGGCTCCGGTAAACCTGTCAGAACAACCAACTTCCCAGATGATTATTCTGTGTAGGTACTGTGGGGGCTCAGTTCTGTATATCTCGAAAGTAACCCAATTTAAGAATAAGCAGAGCAGGTACTCCCTTGAAAGAGTCAGAGGTCTTTTCAAATTGACATCACAATTATGAAAATACTGTCTGTATTAGTAGAGAGCAAAGTTCTGTGCTCTCACAGAGCAGCTGAATCTATCACATCCTTCTCTCAATTATATGAGTCAATTTATCTCTTATTGCCATACAAAAAGGCTCAAGCCTTCATAAAAGCAGACAGTTCAAATCATTTCCTTCATGAACATAAATGAGTCATGAAACACAGAGATAAAGTTGAGCTCTAGAGAAAGCTGTGCATTTGATTTTGTGGGTTCTAACTAAAAAAAAAACCATCAATGCTGACTAGAAGGAGGAAAGGAGAGGGAGGGGGGAAGTAGAGAAAAGAAACCATGAAAGAGGCGACCCAATGAGGCAATCAAAAAGTCAATCACACTTCCAGTGATGCTGTATTCTGCAGTCACATGCACTATGGTTTGCTCACATACACAATCATTCCTTGAAGGAAGCAATGGGAGGCAACCTGACATTTAACTGGTAGGCAATAATTCAGGAATGTGGGAATGTGAACAATAAAATGAAAACCTGCCTATTCCTGTAATTGAATTAACTGACTTTCACTCTTCAGCAACACTTCTTTTAGGTTGACAGTAATGCATTATAGAAAATAAATACATTCAGTGTTAAACTGGGCTTCACTGTACTGTGTATCAACTTTAAATTTACTCAGTAGGACAGACCATCATGCAGTGCTATCTTCCTTATCAAACCAGGTTTTGAGGGAAGGGTAGTGAGAGAGAAAAAGCACTAGAGATTCATCACAGACAACTGTTTGGTGTGTTTCATCACAGACAACTGTTTGGTGTGTTTCTAAGATGTAACTCATTTGCCCAATCACCAGTAGCATAAAAGTTATGATCAATCTACCACAGAACAAAGTCAAATATTTTAAGGTTACTAAAAATAAGATAAGGCATTGCTTTAAAAGGTTAGGAGTTGAAGGAAAAAAGTTCTTAAATATTTGATTCTTGCTTTTCAGCTGAAAAGCGTCATTAGACCAGAAAATACTAGAGGTGACAATGTTCAATGGAGATATCCTTCAAGAAAATGCTGACAGCTAAGAAAAGCAGAGCCATGAAGAGACACAGAAATGGCTGTACTCATTGTCTTAATCCAATCTCAAAGATAAATACAGATAGGCTTTCTCTTATAACATGCTACTCCAGAAGCACTATGTTATTTACTATTTCTAGAGAAAGAATTCTGTTCTAGGGAACACCTGAGAATGAGAAATAAAAAAAAAAAAAAAAAAAAAAAAAAAAAAAAACAAGAGAAAAACAAAATTAATTT
>NDXB01016897.1:19694-29852 GCA_002631895.1 Agapornis roseicollis
AGAAATAAAAAAAAAAAAAAAAAAAAGAAATAATCAGTCAAGGGAAACTCAAATTTAATTTGGAAATAGTTTATTTTATTTCATTAGAAACCTGGACCACAGAGAATCCTAGTACACATATGCTGACAGCCATGAGATGGCTAAGCTGTGGCTTGGGGTTTACCTCAGACCAAGGTAAGTGAGAACTAGAATCCCTGAATTTGGTGATTACTTGCTTGAGACTTGTCTTCTGAGTTCATTATCCATTATGGGAACTCTAATACACCTGTCTGGACTCTGGCAATGTTGCCCCAGAAGTACAGCTCAACAGTCAGTAAATTCTGAAGAAGTCCAGAAGCCTGACAACAAAAAAACTGCATGGGCTGGTCAGAAAATACTTGATGTTCACTTTCATCAGCTCCATAAAACATTTTGATTTCCACATGACAGAGGAAAGGAAGGCCCTGAAGGGTACGAAAATGGCCATGAGACACTAAGTTGTGTCATCCCTGCCTCAAAGAAATGGCAAACTAAGGCTTAGCATGAATTGGGAAAATAATTTCCAGAAATGAGGGTCATATTAGCAGGTTTTACAAGACATTTTCACAGCATTATGGGTAATACTGAGAAACAGTTGTGTTCATTCTTCTTCGAGATAGAGGACAGCAAACTGGATGGAATGGTCTAGAAGCATGATTGGGACATAGACCTCAACTTACATGAAACAACTATGAGTTTAGCTTGTTTAGCTTAGCACAATGAAGGCTGAGAAATAATGTCATTTCCTTCTATAAATATTCCTAGAGGAGTAAGCATTATGGAGGCAAAAGAACTATTTCAAATAAAGGAAAATGTTGGCATAAGTAAAAACTAGTGTAATATTTAGGCTGAAAATTAAAGAGGAGTGCCTAGAAAGAAGACTCAGAGGCACAAGCAATCTGACTACAGACCTGTGTGAAAAAATCATGTCTTAGATTTCCTTTTCAACAAATACTGGAATGTTTCAATAAGATGTTCATAGCTTCACAAAACTGAAGTGCTACTTCTAATGGAAAGCCTTAAAGATTTAAAAAAAAACTGTTTTCCCCCATACAACTCAGCTAAAACCATTCTAACATAATTGCTTTCCCCCAAGCTGCAGTCTTTATGATAAATGATCTAATATGAGGAAAAGAAACAGCTGTACCTATCAACCAGCATGTTGGCTTCAATACAACTGAAAGACATTGCCCTGTTTGGACTTCATGTGCAATACAAAACGATAAAAACAAAAGTGAGCAGGTCAGAAAAGAGGGGAAAAAATACCCTCATCTCTTTATAAAACTTACATAAAAGAATAAATTTGCAGGCACTTCTTTAATAACATGCCAAATTCCAGTTGGAAATACGCATTTTATCCGATTTTTGAAGTATCATCTTTTCAAATTATTATGTGTATAAGTTCTGTCCTTGGTGAGTGAAAATTGTTTCCTGCATCAAATACTCATAAATGGCCTTACATTTCAGGGTGAATGTGACAGATTTCAAACCAGTATTCATCTTGTCCTTTAACACAGGACTGTGCATGTGGTTTAATGAAAGAAAAAGCCTGACTTACATATGAATCCCTGTAGTCTTCCCAATATGATTCAGAGCCATACCCAAAGGAGACAGGGAAGAGAAGGAATTCCAGTTATTATTTAAATCCAAATCCTCTCCTTCCTTCCTTGTGGCTTACAGTTGAGGTGAGAGGAAGTATATTCAGTCACTTCTGAATAGGTAAATGAGGAAATTACTTCTGTGGTATTTTAGTCCTAGCTTAATCCAAGGTCCCCATTTAAATGTGGGTAACTGACACTTTCTTAGACTTTATGGTACCTGATAAGATGACAGCATGTCTGGCTGCAGGACTAGGCCTCAGCAGATCATATATGGAAAAGGCAGAGCAGGCAAATGCTTTAGGAAACAGGTTGCTAAGGGAATGACAGGGGACCTGCCTTCAAGGATTCTGAAGGTGGCAGCCGCTGGAGAAGAGCTGTCACCAGCCTTTCCTAGCAGCAGTCTCCAGAGCTCTCACTCCACCTTCAAAAACAAGTTGACCCTCCATTTCTAGAGCCAGCCCAGCATCCACAACAGTGGTGGCAAAGCTCTATTTTACACTCAGCTAGAGAACCCCAGCCAATCTCAAATTTGTTCTTGTGGTTTTGCTCCCATTTAATTCATTGAATAAAATATTCTGAGCCAGATGACTAGTGCATAAAGAATATAACAACCTCTCCAATAATGATCTTTGCAAATGACCTTCCTAATCTATAGTCTTAGCTTGAGAGGAGACAACAGACCACAGCCAGAACCAAAGTTGCAGCAAAGTCCCACAGCAGACAATAAGGGTTTAGATTATACAAGATCAGTGCACACTATCTAATTGACATTAATCACTGTCGTGGTTTAAACCCAGCCACGCATCTCATTCACTCACTCAACCCCCCTTTCTTGCCCTCCCCTGCTTCCAGAGGAATGGGGAGGAGAATCAAGAGAATGCAAGTCCCACAGGTTGAGATAAGAACAGTTTAGTAACTAAGGTATAACACAAATCACTACTGGTACCACCAATAATAATAACGATAAAGGAAATAACAAGGGAAAAGAATACAGCATCTCACCAACCACCGACAGATAACTCACAATACCCCAACCCAACAGAGTGCTGACCGACCCACTCCTCCAACCACCCCAAGAGCACAAGCGCTTCCAGGTAACTCCCAGTTACATCCTGGGCATGATGTGCTATGGTATGGAATACCTCTTTGGTCAGTTTGGGTCAGGTGTCCTGTCCCTGCTTCCTCCCAGCCTCCCCTCCTCCCTGGCAGAGCATGAGACTCACAAAGTCCTTGGTTAGAGTAAAACATTCAAGCAGTAACTGAAAACATTCCTGTTATCAGTTTTGTTCCCAAGTTGAGTCAAAACACAGCTGCACCAGCTACTAAGAAGGAGAAAAATTGACTGCTATTGCTGAACCCAGGACAATCACCAATATGGCACCGCTTTACATGAACCTTACTGAACAGTTCTGGCCTCTGGAAGGCTTTAATGGCCTTTTCAGAAAAATGATTTTGCATTAAATTTTATTCCCACAGTTAAGTACATAAATACTGGATAGGCTGTGCAACCTATATGTACATGAAGCTGCCAAACTGTGAATGTGGGTCACTTAGAGCACTGAACACAAGGATACAAATAACAGTTCCATGGGTTTCCATGTCAGCAGGCTGTCCACTACCAAACCCCTGAGATTCATATATAAAACCTCACCGCTGTCATTCTAAAAGTAGGTGCACTTGGATCAAAGTTTGATTGAGGTTAATCTCAATCTTCAAGCTGAAGAGTTACAGGAAGGACAAATCATCTCCTCAACAACAAAAAATCCACTGTGTGAATTTGAGCTGTTTACCAAGAAGTACACGCATGTAAGACATAAGCAAGTATTTTCTTGGTGGCATTGTAATTACATGAGATAGACCCAGCTTTCAGAGGGATTTGATTCCAAGTTCCTTTATATACGAGTTGCAATAGCTAAGTGCCATCCAAAACGTGACTAAGCTGAAAGAGGCAGAAAAACAAAAGCATCTCCTTTGTCCCAAATAAATTCAACTTCATTAGTTTTGGCAGCTTTGCAAAGATCAGAAAAAAATATTTGCTTGATTTTTCCCTTCTTTCCACTTAAGGTCAATGATGAAAACAGGATCAGCTCAGTGACTGCACTTGCCGTTCACCATCTATTGGATAAACCTACTAAGTACCATTTTGACAGCTTTGGGAAAAAAAGTAAAAAAGATACAGAGACTTTTTATAATATCTTTACAGAATGGGGAAGATTGTTGCTTTCTGAGGTTGTTAAAAGCCTGGACCATGAGGCATAACAATTCTGTCCTAATCTTCTTTTTTGCAATAGACCTACTTCTTGTCAGCCAGGAAGCCATTCACACCAAAACTTTCAGAGATGTATGTCATAAGCTTGACACACAAACCAAATTCAATCCCCTGTAAATAAAAACATTTGCAGAATAGCTTGGGATCAGTAGGTTTCCCTGGTGACAAGAATGCATGGAAATAAGCAAACCTACTTGTCTAAAAGGTTGCATCTGATGTACCTTATCCTGCTATTACTTGAGGTATGATTTTCATAAGGTCCAGGCAGATACAGCAGTCCTTGAAATGCATGGGGCTTTGAATTCCCCTCTGCCTTACTGCTGCTGAAAAGAATCCTGAAGAAGGTGAACATTTAGTTAATGTGAAGCTTGAAGAGAATATTCACGTGCTTCAAACCCTTTTTGGATAATTCTCTAGAAAGGCTTAAGCAGACAGTACTGTGGGCTCGGAAACACATCTGATTATCAACTTCAGAGATCTAAGGATTAGACTGAATACTCAAAGATTATTTAAAAAGAAAAAAAAAACAAACAAACAAACAAACCCAAAACAACCCCAAATTTCCCTCTGCTCTTATAATGGACTAATTCCATTTAGAAAATCTTTCGCAAAAGAAGCATAAACTTTTTTTCAGGGGAAAAGAATATAATTAATAACAAAGCAGGACAGCAATGGGAAATATTGTTCAGGGGGACCTTAGAGTGACAATGTTTCACTGGGCTCCTTACAGAGCCTTCCAGTGTTTCAGTGGGGGGAAAACCTGTCTCTTGTTCAAATATTGAACAATAATGAGCAATTCATTTAGTCTTATTAGGATTTCAAATATTTATCCTAGACCATTGTCATTCTCTAAAAGAAAAACAATGTCTGTTTCATAAGAGAGGTTTTGTCATCTGACAGACCTGGAAGCGATGTTTTCAGCTCCAGTCACACTACAGTACACAGTAAAACTGAACCTGATGAACAAAGGCGTCACTAAGACATCTTTATGTCTTCTCATTGTTAGGCTGGCTGAAAACCAAATTTCTTCTCCTCCTACGATAAGGTTGAAATAGTTGGAAATATGCCTTAAAACAATTGTGGTTCAATCTATCAAGAAGGTCCATATGGAAACCTAACCTGGCCTTGAACACCGATTGTGATGGGGCAGCCACAGCTTCCCTGGGCAATTTGTGCCAGTGCCTCACCAGGTTCCTTGCAGGCAAATTAGTTGTATGCAAGCTTTTTACAAAAAAAGCTAGTAGTCCAACCCTATTCCCATTTAAATGAATGGGAAAATGCTAACATTTTTTTTTAACAAGAAGTCAGACCAGACATGAATAAAAATAACCTAAAAATTATTACTGATTAGCTTAGTGCTTAGTGGGAAAAACCTGCTATGTTTTATCTGGAAAACAGTCTGGTTGTCAAGGTCAATTATGTCTATCACAATATTTTGGATTCATCCTGCACACTGTTTGCTTGATGATACTGTATATAATAACTTCTGAGCTCTGTAAGAATTTCAAAGAGGTATCCAAGAAACATAGCATGGATGGAACTTCATATTCCTACCTATAACAAAGAATCACTGAAACTTCTGAAAAAAATCTTATCTAGGAGAAAAAAAATGAAGAAATACTTCTTTTGATTCGCAGACGTTCTAGTAAATAAAGAGAAATAGGACAAATTATAAGGAAAACCCCAAAACACCACATCCGAGACAGCAAAATACTAAGGTGCTTTGAGTAAGCTCTTGAGAACCCAAGGTAAAAAGTTCTAATAACCAAAAGAAAGTCTGTTACAGCAAAAAGTGTTATGATATTAATGACTGTTAATGAGCAACTTCAGGAGCTACTTGCAGTAAAAATAAATCTTCTGTCACTTTTAGAGGGCTATGGTTCAAGGATATCTGAAAAGTAGTTTAAGATTATGGGAAAACTACTTGAATTGCTAACCAAACCTTGTCCATCAGGTTACTAATGGAGTATTTGAGATAACCAGGGTATTCATTAGTCAATAATTGTCTCATGCTCACAGTGGGTTTTGCAGTTGCTGACAAATGTTACAGCTGGAGTATTAAATCCCATTCACCAGTTAACAGGAGCAGCAACTCTAAAGTCAGCATATCAGAATGATACGTGGTATTTGGTCTCAAGAGATGAACAGGCTCTGACCTAATTAGTGTTTAGCTAGGATTGATTTAGATTTAACCTAGCCAAAAATGGAATTAGCTGATTTAGTTCTAGCTGAAATTTATTTTCAGCTCAGTTTGTGTTACTACATTTATATATATAGCAGGATGTGCAAAGAAGTACCTTCTTTATAGCAGCAGAGTATCTTCTGTACAAAAGATAAAGCCTTAGCACAACCCTGCCACTCCCCACACATGCACTATTTATCTTTAGTACAATGTTCTGCATTTTTGCTGTGCTTTCCCTACATTCAGAACAGCAAAAATCTCATGGTCATCCTGAGAAAGGAAAGAGGTATACTTTGGTAGGTCTTTCTAGTATAGTGCTGTATTCCAGCCACCACTATTTCAAGCCTGTTTTGTCTATCTGACTGGTCAGTGCTTCTTGCAGAGCACTTTTGGGAGGTGTAGCTACTCCTTTCAGCCCACAGGAGGCATGTTTGGAAACAGAAAGCCAAGAAGTAACTCAATCTCTTTATGCAAGTCTAATTGGTGAGTTTAAGGGGGTGCTACTGTAAAACTATTTCCCTGTGACCTATTTTTATAACCAAACTGCTGCCAGTGCAGTGAACACAAAACAAGGGAGAGCGACAGAAAGAAAAAGAGCAGAAACACAAAGAAAACACTTCAGAAAAACAAATCACGGAAATACTCTAATTCCAACACACTTACAGTCGCTTGGGTTTTAGTCAGGAATTTCATATATTATGCTGCATATAACTGAGACTTCTACAAGCATTTGAAACAAAGCCCAAGCGTGGAAATATCTCCACAGAGGCAATGTTTCATTACACTTGTACAGAAATACAATTGGAAGAAACTTCCTGGATCCCAAGGCCAATTTTGGACAACTGGTGACAACCAGATCTTTGGAAAGAAAATGCCGATTTTCTAGAGTGAATTCCCTAAGACAGCTCAAGTCTGGAATGTGTTCATACACAACAGTGGTTATGGAGATCCACTAAGAGACCAAACTGGTGCTAAGGGAGCCTGTGAAAACATTCAGCTGAGTCAGTGTTAATCTTGGCTTGGGGGTTTTGTTTAAATCTGTGCATTTATTAAACCAGCCAGCTTTCAGCAGCATTCAGGAATTACTAATTCAGCAAAGCTGATGTTAAAGAGCTGCTGCAGGTAGAAAATTAAGAGGCTGCTCCTGCAAATCTCTGCATATTTTTGCTCTTTAAGACTTTGACCCAAGAAAAGCAGATTATCTGTCAATGGAAAACATCCAAGGACATGATAGATCTCATTCTGTTTGGGTTCTGTTGGCTTTCAGAGAATTCTATGTTCCAAAAGTCAGCTTATATTAATTTAAATGATCTGAAGTATTGACTGGAGATTTGAGAAAACAGTGTCATAGCCTCAGAGAGCTGTGTTATGTTTGATACATAGCAAAACAGGAACCTTTTAGATAGTTTTGCAAAAGTGAGAGTTAGAATGCATGAAGCATCAATTCCATCTTCAAATTAGCATGTGTAGTGAAGGTAGCGGAAGTCTCTGGGGATACCTGTCAGTGCTTCCAGCAATTGTTCCTGATGTTTCTAATGTAATGCCAATATTATGTGGCAGTCTTCTTTTTCTTCTGTACTGAGGATTTATTCTTGTTACTGATACACTGCAAAAGAATTATGTGCCAATTACCACTACATTGTGAATAAACTTTTTTAAGATGTTGCAACAGGTATCCCTTTATTCAATCCCAATGTTGTCTACTTTCTGAGCACAAGAAAATTCAACTCATCCCCTGACTACAAATAACTCCATGGCTTGGTTTTAATTTCAGAATAGAATCATAGAATCACAGAACAGTTTGGGTTGTAAAGGACCATAAGATCATCTATTTCCACCCCTCCTGCCATGGGCAGGGATGCCTCTCTATACCATGCCTCACTACACCATGTCACCCAAGGCTCTGTCCAACCTAGCTTGAACACTGCCAGGGATGGAGCTGTTACTACTTCTCTGTTCAAACTGTTCCAGTGTCTCACCACCCTCACAGTAAAGAAGACAGGGAATTGAACTCTTCTGTGTATTACTATAGAAGAGCCAGAGGGCTGTCTCAGGTCAGTTTACAATAGTGCAGTTCTACATTCTCACTGTGTCTGCACACCACACAGTGATACCTAGCTTACACCAAAAATAAAGACAATGTGGAAGTCACAGTGGCATATCTGATTATTTCACCCTCTTTGAAGGACTAATTTGAAAACAGAGAGGTTTGTCCTTCTATTTTAATTATGTTGAAAAAAATCAAGCTAGAGAGCCTTTAATTATATTTTTCCTGGTTTTAGGAAAACAGAGGTTAACAAAGTGGCCAGGCAGAACTCAAATTTCTAACTACTTGTATTTCCAAGGAGAAATTACAAATATTTATAAAACAGCAGTCTCAGTGAAAACCCTTAACATTATTTGGAGGATTTTAGAAGACTGCACTCTGCAGTATAATAAAGACAGACAAATTAATGAAAATATATGCAAATAATATTAATGTCCCCTAAAGATGCTTTAAATTTGGCATCGATTACATTTCTGTATCTTTATGACTACTCAGACACTGTAATTTCACAGAGATAAAACTAATTTCCCAACCAATTGATTTTTTTTTTTTAATCTTGGGAAGCTATTAGTATTTGTATTTTTTAATCTTTATGGCTCACAGTATTTAAATGACCGTTTAAAAAATGCTGATTAGATTAAGACTACAGAAATGGTTATAATGTGTCACAAAAACCAAATTGTTAAAAAAAATAGATAAAATAATTACTCTTATTCTTTGTGACTAAGCATTCAATTTAAAGTATGAAAAGAATCTTTACTCTTCAGCTTAATAGCTATTAAGAGCACAGGCTGGGAGATGAACCATACATGCATGAAATCCTTGGCCTTGCTGCTGTAACCTTACTGATCTTGCCTAAAATCACCCAGATCAAAACCTCCAGTTTAGCCACAAATAGTGTGGTTTACACTTTTTTGAATGAAGACCAGTAGCAAGTTAAGAAAGCAAATATCAAAATCAGTGTCCCACCTTTGTATTAAGTATAGTATCAGCTTCACAGGAATCCCTGAGATTGCCAGTAACTTCTGTGATATGAACCACAGAGCTTATTTTAACCTGCAGTTCCAAGTTTTATCTCCCTGAAGAAAGCATTTGGCAGTACTGGAATGAAAGATGGCATAGTTATGGAGTGACTCCAGTTTCATGACCCTTTTATGTCTTTAGTTTAGTGCACAATGGATTGGAGATTGCAGGAGCTTTTCTTTTGCTGGATAAATGAAAGCTATTAACTAGGTCCTTGTAGTGGAACACTTAAGAAACATGGTGGGCTCTTCATTAGCATAAATGCCAATATATAGCACAGCTACTAATGCAAAAAGCAAAAAATTTTTAGTGAAAAGGATGAGAGGAGAGGAGAGAATCAATATTTTTTTTCTGTTTCATTTAATTTAAACATTTTACATCTCTCATTTATGAAGTGAACACTAAGTGAAAAATCTCAGCATCAAAGTGTACATATAGATCAATCAAGTAAACTGCATGCTCATTTACACCTTATGTAAATGAGGTGTTCTAAGTTTTTTCCTGAAGTCGAAGCTACTCAGATGTCTCTGAAAAAGTCATTTGGGGAAAGGCCACACTTAGTCTACCCCATGTATGAATCACACACACTTTCTTCTTTCACCCACAGGAATGTAAATGAAGAGTAATACCAGCAAGGTCAATGCGAAAAGAGAATTTTAGTCATAGTTTGTGTATTTGGGCTCAGCTTTCTGATAGCTGGCACTACTGCAGAGTGCAGCAGGAAGTACTCAGGAGCCAAGCAGTGCTTAAGATTGACCAAATTCACTTCTGTGTTCCCTCAATGGAAATTCTGGATGGCAGGAAGCTTTTCAACTCATCTAAAAACACAATTACAGCATCCAGCCCTTTGAAGGCAAAGATAGCTAGAGAATATAGATGAACAGAGATATAGTATCTTCCCAGGTGATGAGCATTCAAGGGGTCTTGCACTTTATGTTGCCCCTCTTGTGAGAAATTGTCCTGGGTTCAGCAGTTGCAGGCAGTTTTTCTTCTCTTTAGTAGCTGTGTTTTGACTTAA